>CAJGYO010000008.1:41868119-42169320 GCA_904845875.1 Miscanthus lutarioriparius | reverse complement strand
AGGTCGTGACTATGAGGGAGACCTTCGCTCTGTCGGCGCACATGACTACTGTTCGTACTCTTCTTGCGATTGCTTCGTTCGTCGTTGGTCGATATCCCGGGGTTGGATGTCAAGAACGCCTTCCTCAATGGCGGCTGCGAGAGGAAGTCTATGTGCACCACCTCCGTGATACCTGTCCCACGATGGCACTGGTTTGTCGGTTGCGCCGTTCTCTCACGACCTCAAGCAAGCTCCTCGGGCCTGGTTTGAGCGTTTCTCCTCTGTTGTCATCGATCTTTGGTTTTACACCAAGTGATCATGATCCCGCTCTCTTTTGTTCACACTTCCCTCGTGGTCGCATTCCTTCTTCTTCTCTATGTCGATGACATGATCATCACTATGGCGATGATTCCCAAAGACATTGATTTTGTGAAGCGGCGTCTCGGTGAGACATTCCTTATGTCCCGATTTGGGTCCCCTTCACGTTACTTCCTTGGTCTTGAGGTCACCTCCACATCTGATGGTATCTTTCTCTCTCAGGAGAAATATACTCAGGACCTCCTTTCTCGTGCTGCTCTCACCGATCACCGCACTGTTGATACTCCTATGGAGATTGGTGTTCACCTACGACCCACTGATGGTGTACCACTTGCGATCCTACTCGCTATCGTCGCCTTGTTGGGAGTCTTGTCTACCTTGGGATCACTCGTCTCCGACATTTCTCACTCTGTGCATATCTTGAGTCAGTTTGTCTCAGCTCCTACCCACCTCCACTATGCTCACCTCCTTCGTGTTCTGCGATACCTTCGTGGAACTATCTCTCGGCGCCTTTTCTTCCCTCGTTCTAGTTCCCTTCACTTGAGCGATTCGATGCGACACAGGCGAAAGTGATCACTATGATCGCTACTCTCTCTCCGCCTATTGTGTTTTCCTTGGCTCCTCCTTGATTGCACGAAAACCAAGAAAATGATCATAACATTTCTCGCTCAAGTGCCGAGGTCGAGTGCGTGCTATGGCGGCGATGTGGATGCGGAGGTGACATGGCTCACGATGGCTTCTTGAGGATTTTGGTGCCTCACCACGCACTCCACCTCTCTCTCTTCTCGACAAAGACCGGTGCGATCAAGATTGCTCGAGACCGATCAAGCATGAGCTCACCAAACACATTGGCGTTGATGCTTCCTACATGAGATCGCAGTGCATGATCTGGTTGTGGCGCTCCACCATGTGCCTTCTTGAGAGGTTCAAATAGAATGACTTCTTCACCAAGGCCTGCAGACTCGGGGCTCATCATAGATTCCTACTCTCCAAACTCAGTGTTGTAGATCCACCATGAGTTTGAGGGGGGGTGTTAGATGTATAGGAGGTGTATATGTTTTCCCTCTACTTGGAGGGCTTCTTTGCATATGTACATGGTGTATACTTGCCCTCTTGGGCCTTGCAATAGGGCTGATCGGTCATCTTCTAACATAAAGAACGATACATATGGTCAGTTGAATAGGAAACAATTCAACAATACACATACATTGGATAAAAATTTCAAACAACGTCAATAACTGACCAGATTCCCTATCTGGACCATCTGGTTGACATATGTACAAAATGAAGATGAAATACTACTCTATATATCTACGTATGAAAGAATTAATAATCTCAATTCTTGAAAGAATAAAAGATTAGATCCCTAATCTACTACACTGGAAGTACAACTTCAGAAAGTCTGGCACAGAGCTTCAGAATGTCCGTGTTGGGTCAGAGACCTGGACGATCTGTTGGTCCAGATGGTTCATGCATGGCTTCCCCTCCGCATCGATGTCCATCAGTATCGTGTCACCAGGCTTGAACTCGCCAAAAAGAATCGCTTTGCTGATGACATCCTCAATAATATTGGTGACAGCTCTCCTCAGAGGCCGAGCGCCATAGCTCTTGTCATAGCCTTCTTGGCAAATCAGGTCCTTCATTGCATCAGACACCTCCAAACTATCCCAAGGGCCAAAAGTCGGCCCTTGACTTCCTTTAGGATGATATCAAGAATGGCCAGCATCTGCAAATATGACGAGGTTATTACCATTAGCATCTCATGTGCTCTGAGGTTAGCACAATAGTTTTATTACTTAAACTATGAACTTCATACAGCCAAGTGGCTAATGCCATGGAAAGGGCTATGAATTATCAGTAAAACTACTTCAGAGCAAAATGTAAAAGAAACAAACCTGAGTCTTTTCCAGAGGACGGAACACAACCATCTCGTCAATCCTATTGAGCAACTCTGGACGGAAAAATGCCTTGAGCTCTTCCATTACTAAGGACTTCATGGCGAAATATGAGCTTGACTCGGTATCTTCCTTCAAGAAACACATGCTCTGTCTTCCCTTTGAAATTGATGTCGAACCAACATTCGAAGTCATGACAATCAACGTATTTTTGAAGGAAACCCTACGGCCCTGCAGTTCACACAAGGTCCCATTGTAAATAAAACATGTTCAGAACTTAAAAATGATCAGAAACTACCTATGTTACATCCTAAAACTATGCAAGATTACATGGAGAGGCTCAGGACTATTTAAGTTTCTAAAAATATATGGTATAGAGTGGCATAATGATTTATAAATTGCATTGATATTTAATATGAACAATCATGTGTTGAATGACACTTCAAATAGCTTGTATATTAAATAAATTGTAGTGAAAATAATGAATTCTAACTGTTTATTATAAGTTTCCAGGGATAGGGTTTGTCTCCTATGGTTCAGTAACTCCACTATCCACTGTTTAAAATCTAT
Source organism: Miscanthus lutarioriparius (assembly GCA_904845875.1). Taxonomy (NCBI): domain Eukaryota; kingdom Viridiplantae; phylum Streptophyta; class Magnoliopsida; order Poales; family Poaceae; genus Miscanthus; species Miscanthus lutarioriparius. The sequence goes on along the minus strand of CAJGYO010000008.1, from coordinate 42,166,558 downwards.
TGTTGCATGTAACAGGATTCACTGATCTATTATTACCTGTGAGTCTGTCAAATGTCCATCCTCAAAGATTTGGAGAAGGATGTTGAAAATATCAGGGTGAGCTTTCTCTATCTCATCCAGCAATACCACGGTAAATGGTTTCCTCCTGACTGCTTCTGTCAAAGTACCAGTTTCACCATACCCAATGTACCCTGGAGGAGAGCCTATGAGCTTGCTCACAGTGTGCCTCTCCATATACTCGCTCATGTCTAACCTAAGCATAGCAGATTCCTATTTTGAAAACAAAAGCAAACATCTTATCAGGCTGTATTCCATTTAATCAATCATAAGCATTGTGCAAATAATAACACAATGGTCAGAATATGATTGGCTTACCGATCCAAAATAACTAGCTGCTAGAGCTTTGGTGAGCTCTGTTTTACCAACTCCTGTTGGACCACAGAAAAAGCAGCGTAGCAATAGGTCTGTCAGGGTCATTAAGGCCAACACGTGATCTCTTCACTGCACGAGATATGGCCACAACAGCATCATCTTGGCCAATGACACGTTTTCTGAGCTCGTCGTCTAGTCCTACTAGAAGTTTTCTATCGTCGGCAGTCAACTGCTGCACTGGTATCCCAGACCATAATGAGGCAACTCTTGCAATTTCCTCTGTCCCAACTACAACTGGTCTGCATTCAAAATGCTCTTTGGTGAGAAGATATGTAGGGCATGAGATTACCTTGTAAGACATGTTGACAGATAAAACTTACTCATCAGCTGAGAGTGACGAAGCAGATGTTGACTCAATATTGTCTCGACTTGGTGCTTCAACGTTAGCACTACCACTTTCTTGAGCATTCTCGTTTGGAGAATATTTTGCCTTGTTAGATAACACCTGAGTAATCAAAGACAATAATATTAGATACTTTTCTCACTAGATGGACCAAAAAGATAAAATCATATAAGCAGTGCATAATTTTTCATTACCACTTCATGCATGGCCTGAGCAGCTCTTATCTCTTGCCAGTATTCATCTGGTGATTTCAAGAGAATTGAAGACTCTTAGTCGCTGAATTCTCACTCTTAATAGTAGGAGAATTCTTACTCTCATCGAGAGAGGATGACACTAAGAGTTGGGGCAATTTTCTTGTCTATTTCTCACACAAACTCACACAAATGCCATGCCAACCTGAGGGGTTGGGGTTACATATTTATAGGCTGCTAGCCAGCCAAGCATATGCCAAGATGCTAGTCTAAGATGCTAATATGCTGTCCTAGCTAAGATGCTGTCCTCTAGTCTAAGATGCTGTCCTCTAAGATGATGTCCTGCTGTCCTCTAGTCTAAGATGCTGTCCTAAAAGCAGAAAAACAGCCACAAGGACCATGTGAGCAGTACAGCCCCACAAAGACCACACATGAGACTTATCCATCATTCTCCCCCTAAGTCTTGTGCGTCGTCTTGTGGGAGAGTTGAACCATCCCGGTCCTGGAGCAGAGCTCAAGGAACTTGATCCGCCCAAGGGGCTTGGTGAGCAGGTCCGCAAGTTGGTCCTTGGTGTTGATGTAGCTCGCCTTGATGCTCCCTTCCTCCAAACAGCCTCGGATGAAGTGGTACCTCACCGGATGTGCTGCTTTGCGTTCGTGGAACACGGGGTTCTTTTGAGGCGGGGCAGGCGGACTTGTTGTCCACCCAGAGCTCCACCACTCTAGTGTCTCGCCGAGGAGATCACCAAGCAATCGAGCGAGCAGAGCACTGAGTCAAGCGGTGGAGGCCGCTATGTACTCGGCCTCGCATGGTGGACAGAGGCCACCACTGGCCGCTTGACCATTGCCGCCACTAACGAGGCACTTGCCGAGGAAGAAGAGGATCCCGCTCGTGCTCTTCTTGGTGTCGATGTCGCATGGCGTGGTCGCTATCATTGTGCAGACCCGACGAAGTGTGCCGCCTGTGGCACCTCGGGTAGTAGAGGCCGTGGTCGAGAGTCCCCGCAACATAGCGGATGATCCTCTTCATGACCTCTTTGGTGCTCCGTCGTCGTCGGTCATTTGCATGAACCGACTAACGTAAGCCGACGGAGAATGCCAAGTCCGGCCGTGTGTGGGCAAGGTAGCGAAGGCTCCCCACAAGACGCCGCAGTCTGCGTGGCGTCCACCTCCTCCGTCGTCTTTGTCGCGGCTCGGCTTGACCTCTCCTCCATCGGAGTGAGTGGGTTGCGATCGGTGAGCCCAGCTAGCTCAACGACACGCTTGGCGTAGGCGGTCCGTCAAGTGTGATCCCGAGTCATTACGGTGCACCTCGATGCCCGGTAGAAGGAGAGAGGCCCCGGTCACTCATCCGGAAGGTGGCCTTCATCTCTTCCTTGAATGCCGCCACCTCCGCATCCTTGGTGCCGGTGATCACCAAGTCGTCGACGTAGACACCCACCAGCAGAAAGCGGTTCCTCCACGCCTGGTCGGTAGATGGCCACCTCGTGCGGGCTTTGCTCAAGCCCATCCCTTTAGCGTGGAATCCAACTTGGCATTCCACGCCCTCAATCTGCCGCCAGAAGCCATAGAGGCCTCGCGCAGCGGAGCACCTTGCCCTCCTTACCGGGGATCGCAAATCCGGCGGGTGGTGCTGCGTGAGACCTCCTCCTTCAAGTCGCCGTTAAGGGCGCCGACTTGGCGTCCATGTGATGAACACGCCATGACCCTCACGGCAGCTAAGCGCAGAGGAGGAGTCGACGGACTCCATCCGTGCCCACGGGAGCAAAGGCGTCGTCGAAGTCGACCCCTCTCATCGCTGCGAAACCTCGTGCCACCAAGCGAAAGCCTTGTGCAGACGATGGCATCGGCTTCATCCTCTTGACTTTGAACACCCACTTAAGGGTGATCGCGCGGTGACCACGAGGAAGGTCGCCAAGCTCCAGTGCGGTTCTTCTCGACCGCATCCATCTCCAATCGCATCGCGGCGCGCCATGCAGCGTGTCTCTCGGCCTCTGCGCATACGGCCGAGGCTGCGCCGTCGTCACACGCGCAAGGTGCAACCGCCGCCTCCAGTCGTGAGGCACCGGTCCGGCGACACCGGCCGGTCGCCGAGAAGGTTCTCCATCGTGACGGTACCGCAACGGCTCGCCGTCGTGGTGCAGCGTCGACACTCCTCGTCGTGAGAGAGCGGAGTAGCGAAGCTCAACCGGTCGTGCTCGACCACGAGCTGGTGGTGGAGTGGAGAAACGTGCTCCGGAGTGGTGCCTGTCGGTCTTTGGAGAGTTGTGGCGCGCCGGTATGTAGTGGAGCCGTGAAGAACTCATCGCAGCCGAGGTCTTGGCCGGAGGGTGTGGTCTTTGTCGAGTAGCAGCGCGGGGTCGGTGGAGGCTCGGGGGACCGAGGTAGACGCGCTTGTCGAAGAAGAGCTGCCTACTCCCCAGCTCCCTCGAAGTGGGCGTGCTTTCGGCGAGTGAAGTGCGAAGTAAATGCGTCGGAGCCGAGCCGTAGATCCACCGCCTTGTCCCACGCCCATCCTCGCCTTCGTCCGAACACAACGTCGTGGCGCCGGCGCGCACTGCAGCGTGTCTTGGTCGAGGATACGGTGAGGCCTTCGAGCCCTCGCGTAGTCGATGAACACTCCCGAGTGCTCTCTGTCGTCGAGCTTGGCGATGTGGCCAAGCTCCTTGGCGAACGCGAGGCGTAGAAGACCCGCAAGTGGGGAGACCGCCCGGCTTGCGCCCATGCCAAGCCTCGTCGACGGTGTCCCGCCATCGAAGCGCCTTGGTAGGCGAAGCGGTTGAGGATGTAGAGCGGCCGTCACCACCGCCTCTCCCGAAGGCGGCCGGCATCCCCTCGCTTGAGGAGGCCCGAGCCATCCCACAACCGTCTGGTTGTTGCGCGCGCTCGACGACGCCGCTTCTGCTGCCAGGTACATGCGGTAGCGGAGTAGTGGCGCTGAATGTCCTCGTCGGCCTTGATGCAGACGACGCGAATTCACCGCCAAGTGAATTCGCCGCCGTTGTCGATGAGCAAAGACAAGCGACTTCGGTGCACTCGCCTCCGCGCGGCGGCTGCTTGGCGCTGATAAGCGTCCATGCAGCCTCTCCCTTGCTGCCGAGGACCATCACCCACATGTAGCGGGAGAGGTCGTCGACGAAGCGGCAGGAAATAGCGTCGTCCTCCGGTGTGGCCGGTGACACCGGGCCACACAAGTCCCGTGCACAAGCTCGAGCCTCTCCTTGGCTCGGCTTCGCCCATTGAGAAGAGAGTCGCCTCTGCCGCCGTCAACACGCAGACGTCGCAGAGGCTGCTCCACATGGTCAAGGCACAGCGGGCCTCGCACCATCTCCGTGGCCCGAGCCGCCAGGGCCTCAAAGTGAAGGTGCCCAAACGCTGCGTGCCGCTGCCACGCCGTCGTCCGACGAGCGGCGAACAGAGGGTTGTGCCACCGCACGTTAAGGGCGAGAGTCGATTTGCACGCCGGATACCTTGGCAAGAAGGCGGCGGCGGCGATCCCAAATCCTCATGACTCCGTCCTCAACCACCACACGCGAACCGTTCTCATCCGGTTGTCCCCAAGGCGATGATGGAGTTCCTCAATGCGGGGATGTAGTAGACTCCGGTGGCGACTGTGCTCACCCGACACGGTGGTGAAGATGACGGAGCCGGCGTTTGATCTCCACGCCAGAGGCATCCCCAAACTGAGCGGAGCCTCGGACACTAGAGTCAAGCTCGGTGAAGAACTCCGTCGACCGGTCATGTGATGGGTGGCGCGGTGTCGAGGCACCACCCGTCGATCTTTGTCGTTCCGGGGCTGTCGACGAGGAGGCGTGTGCTTTTGGCTCGTCAAGGTGGAGGAGAGCAGCTGCGCCGGTGCGTTGGAGGTAGCTTCGATCTTGGCATGTGCCATGAACGAGAGCTCCTCCTCCTCACTTTGTGCGGCGACGTGGGCCTAGCCGCGTCGTGGTGTCGACGATCCTTGGCCCAATGGCCAAGTGGCCGTGAATTGCGGCAAGTGTCGTCTCGCGTCTGCGGCTTGTGCTGCCCGTGGCGGCCGCTACTGGGGCCTCGCGGGCATCACCCGCAAGACGTCCTCGCGCCCGGCACTGGCGTCTCTGCGCATTGCGCGGCTTGCCACGCTGCTGCGTCCGCTGTCGCGGAAGAAGGCTCCCCCTTCCTCCGGTCACCTTGGTTACGGCAAGCCACTTGCTCCCGAGTGAGAAGGAGCTTCCCCGCCCGGTGGTGATGGGCCCAGAGAGGATCTGTGGCTCATCATTTGTCGACGACCTTGAGGCGACATATCGCCTCCTCGATCGACATCGTGGAGAGATCCAGCGAAGAGACTTCGATCGAGCGAGCCATCTGCACTGTACTTCTTGGGGCCGCCGGAAGAGCTTTTCGACATCTCTCCTCGCCGTGGGGTGTCGTCCGCCGAACGCACCATCTTCGCAATAGAGTGTTGAGACGGAGAGCAAAGTCATCAACGTCCTCACCGGCTTGAAGGCGGGTTCTCCCCCTCCTTGCAAAGTGCCTATAGTGTGGACTTCTTGGTAGCGGTCGGCTGCCGATGCGTCTTGTGACGATGGCGTCCCAAGCCTCCTTGGCGGTCCGCTTGTCGGGTGGCGAAGCGCATCTCGGCGGGATCTGCGGCGATGAGAGCATCCGGCGCCCGTCGATATAGGTCGAAGTCGGCGTCGCCGCACTGGGATTGCCTCTCCACATGTGCCGCACTGGAGCTTTACCCTCATCACATGACCACTCGGCGTAGTTGGTCTTGGTGAGGGTAGGCCACCATCGCCGGGCCGGCGTCCCCGACGACGGCTGGAGCCCGTGGTAACCACGGTGCAGATCCGGGAGAGAGCCCGCCGCTGCTGTGACGGCCGCGCTCTCCATCGACCCGTCCCGCCGTCGCCGCCGCGCGCCTCCTCCAGAGTGCCGCCGGTAGCGTCCGCGCTGTCTGGGCTACCGCCACGCTTCGTGGGCGTCTTGGCGGCTGCCCCAGAGCACCACCGCCCGCGCGCCTCCTCGAGGCGCCGCCCGGCCGCGTCCGTGCTGTGTGGGCTGCCGCCACGCTTCGCGTGGCGTCTTGGCTGCCGCTTCATCGCGCCGCCAGCGCCGCGCCTCCCCTCTCTAGCAGCTCGAGGTCCTCGTCGGCGGTGTCGTCGCGTGAAATGGAGCTGCCGATCTGCTGTATGAAGCCTCGACCTCCATTGCCGCCGCATACGCCTGTGCATCCGCCCGCCATTGCTTCCGCCTCCGCTCAGCTCTTGCCGGCTCCGCATTGCCGACCTCGCGCGCCCTTGCCGTTTGTGGCGGTCTCGCTGCTTCGCTCGCGTTCTCTGCCAGCGGCAAGTTCGGCCTCTGCCGACGCCGCGCGTGCTCGAGGCGACAGCCTTGAGCAGCAGACGGCCTGCGGACATGGCGCGCTCTTGGGGGCTGCTGCGTGGGGAGAGAGGGCTGCCAGACGAGCCTTTCGTGCCTGCGAGAGAGGGAAGGAGTGGCGAGAGCGACCGGGCTGCTGCTACTCTCAAGCCCAGGGGCATTATGAGGCTAGGCAGGGGATGAGCAGGAGATGCTCGAAGCTCTGAGGATACTACGGCTCCGATACCAGTTGTTAGTCGCTGAATTCTCACTCTTGGTAGTAGGAGAATTCTTACTCTCATCGAGAGAGGATGACACTAGGAGTTGAGCAATTTTCTTGTCTATTTCTCACACAAACTCACACAAATGCCATGCCAACTTTGAGGGGTTGGGGTTACATATTATAGGCTGCTAGCCAGCGATAAGCATATGCCAAGATGCTAGTCTAAGATGCTAATATCTTTGTCCTAGCTAAGATGCTGTCCTCTAGTCTAAGATGCTGTCCTCTAAGATGATGTCCTGCTGTCCTCTAGTCTAAGATGCTGTCCTCTAAGATGCTGTCCTGCTGTCCTCTAGTCTAAGATGCTGTCCTAAAAGCAGAAAAACAGCCACAAGGACCATGTGAGCAGTACAGCCCCACAAAGACCACACACGAGACTTATCCATCAAAGACTGCCCTTCCTTCTTCCTATTAAATGATTCCATCCGAGCTCTACTTCCAGCCTCATCAATCAGATCAATAGCCTTATCAGGAAGTTGTCTGTCAGGAATGTATCCTGCTGACAAATAAACTGCTGCATTGATGGCTTCCAATGTGAATTTGCATTTATGGTAAGTTTCATATTTCTCACGAAGACCCAGTAATATCTTCACAGCATCTTCCTGCAGAAAGTTTCAAAAATGGTTAAGAGAGAAATTTACATGTTAAACTACCACACTTTCATAAGAAGACAACCACAGTACCTGACAAGGCTCATCTACTAATACTGGCTGGAAGCGGCGGGCCAAAGCCTTATCCTTCTCAAAATGCATCCGGTGTTCATCTAAAGTTGTAGCCGCAATGCACTAAAAATGCAAACAAATATTGTCCATAAGATAGGAAATATGATAAGGTATGATTTTCAGTACACAGAACGAGTGCACTAAGCAAGAAATCAGATGAATCTAATACCTGCAGTTCACCTCTAGCAAGTGCGGGCTTCAGCAAGTTGCCAATGTCAAGACCAGAACCCTTACCCTTTCCAACAGTTCCAGATCCAATAAGATTGTGAACCTCATCGATAAAAAGAATAACATCGCCTGCATAAAGTTCTTATGATTTTTAATATTCATTCATGACCAGGTGCAGAAGCTCCGTATCTGGTAACATCTCAGAATGCACTACTGACTGACCTGCTTCCCGGACTTCACGGATTATATTAGTAACCCGAGACTCCAGTTCACCCCTCTCCTTTGCACCAGCAATAAGTAGACCAACGTCCAGTGACAATATACGCTTTGCCTGCAAATAATTTAAATATGAATACCACTTATCTGAAAGCAGATCACAAATGCATAACTTTAGATCCATCATCACTGGCAAGTCAAGCTGAAGCTTACCACAAGGTAAATGGGGACATCTCCATTTGCAATTCGAAGAGCCAGCCCCTCAGCAATTGCAGTTTTGCCAACACCCGCCTCACCCAAAAGAATAGGGTTGTTCTTCGTTCGTCGGCATATTATCTGAACTACTCTTTCAATCTTGTCTTCACGGCCAATAATAGGATCAATGAAACCTCCACTAGCTTGTGTGGTCAAATCCAAACAAAATTGATCCAGTGCACCCTTATCTGAAAAAAGATAAATAGCATGAAGTGTTCATTGAGGTTTTACTTGTCCTACAGTAGAACAAACATGAGTGTAAGCTTTGACTGAACTTCTAGCTCCTGACCTTTCTTTTTAGTCAAGGACTGGGAGAAGGCAGATCTTCCGGTTCCAGCAGGGGCTTTCTTTGGGACTTTGAAAGGCGATGGTTCGGCAGGTTCTCTGCCATCTTTATAGCTCCGCTTGAGACGGTCGACCCGCAACTGATGCTAGGCGACTGGGATCCGCTCCCAAGCTACAACAATCGACAATATGCATCAATGAGACCCAAACAACGAAAGGATGAGAAGATAACTAATATCATTTTTTGTTTTGATGAACCTACCGATCACACCATCATGGTACTGCAATGAAATTTATTTTTGCCAAAATAAACTCTATAGCTAGAATTGAACACGTGTAGTGACAAATTAGACAATGGCCACCGCAAGAGGGTAATGGCAATATCCTATCTGTACAACTAGATGCCAAACTTCCTTTGTGCTATGCTGTAATCAGACAGACAATGGTCTAAGCATATAACCGTACTACTACATTTACTATAGGCGGTAATGTGATCAATAAGTCAATGTCATCGATTGCAGTGGATCTGGAAATCAGTTAATAATGGAAAACAAATAACAGAACCTACCTCCTTAGGAGGTTGTTGGTGGTTGGATCGTCGAGGGTGAAGAGCGCGATGGCGAGGTGCTCAGGCGAGATGAAGCTGGCGCCCATGTTCTTGGACAGCACGACGGCCACGTCGAACACCTGCTTTGCGGTCGCGGAGAAGGGCACGTCCGTGTCGAGCCCCGATCCGGGCCTGGACGACGACGGCGCGGCGGCCGAGTCCGCGTCGTCCCTGGCGGCAGCGATGCCGCGGCACGCCTCCCGCGCGCGCTCGATGTTGATCCCCGACGAGAGGAAGCCGCCCGAGGAGCGGTCCTCCGCGACGAGGCCGAGGAAGAGGTGGCGCGGCGCCACGGCGGGCTCCCCGAGCCCCCGGGCCTCCCGCTGCGACAGCACCACCGCCTTGACGGCCCGCTCCGTGAACCGCTCGAACACCGCCCTGACGACGACTGCCCTGCGCGCCCGGCCCCGCCGCGGGGCCGTCCTGGCCGCCGCCGGGCGCGGGAGCGGGTGCGCCAGCACCACCGCCCTCCCGAACCCCGCCGCCGCGCCCCACCGACCCGCCGGTGCCGCGAGCCTCCGGGTGGCGCCGCCGGTGGCCCCCCGCGAGGACGGACGACGACGAGGTGGAGCAGCAGCACACCTCCATCGCTACGGACAACTGCTTATGCTTTGCTTAGAAGAAAGCGGTTAATCGCACGCTGGCTACGCGTCGAGAGAGCGACGCACATGAACTACTCTAGTCTAGGAGTAGTAGGCTAGTAGGAGTAATCTGCTTGGAGGCGGGGGAGCGCGGTATAAAAATACCGCGCGGCGCAGGTGGAGGCGCGAGCGGGCGGGATTGCGGGAGGGCGGGAGGGGAAGGGGAAGAGGAAGGGGAAGGAGGAACACGAGTCCGGATGCGTGGGGCGAAACGAAAGGGGTCGGTGGTTTTGGATGGTTCATCCCCCGCCCGGGCCTATAGATGTCCAACGGGCCGGCTCGGCCTAGCACGGCACGGCCCGATGGGAGTCGGGCCGAGAAGGCACGACGTGCCCTGCGGGCCGTGCCGCCATGGGCTTCGTGTCTGGCCGACAGCCCAGGCACGACCTGCTAGGCCGTTTTTCGTGTCGGGCCGGCCCGAGAAGCACGGCTAATCCAGCGTGCCGGGCCGGCCCAAGGCCCACTACACCGAGTCACCGAGAGAGAGAGAGAGAGCCAGAGAGGGGGAGGCCAGGTAGGCTGTGGACGACGCGACCTCACCTCTCCATCCCCGACCTCTCCGCACCTCGACTTGGCTAGATCCGCGGAGGATGAGCGATAAGGAGGCTAGATCTGCGCAGAGGAGGCATAGGGAGGAGCAGCAGCGCGTGGCGGTGAGGAGGAGGTAGCCACCGTCGGCGGCAGTGCGGGGCAGTGAGGCGGCGGTAGCCACCGTCGGCGGCTCGCCGCTGGGGGCCGCGGAGGCGAGTCGGGAGAGTGCGGTGGCCGGTAGGGCGGCGAGTCATGCACTCGTGCGGGAGAGAGAGTGGGGCGGGGAGGCGACGTGCCGAGCGAGTCACGATGCCGATCTACGACATGACCATGACCATGGCCATGTAGGGAGTGCACGGGTTGGAGTGGAGGTGGGAGACCGGGAGGTGGTGGCGGGAGGAGATGAGCCACATGGTGGCGCACACCTGGCCGTGAGTCAAGAAGAGAGGAGCGAGCGAGAGAGGGGGGAGGAGGCGAGGCGAGGGACTAGGCGAGAGCCGAGAGAGAGCAAGTCTTGGCGCGGGGAGGAGAGGGTGGCGGTGGGGTTAGGGTTCGCCGGGGTGGGGCGTGTTGGCTCTGTGGCGAGGGCGTGGGCCATATGAGGAGGGGGGGGGGGGCCATTTGGGTCGGCATGCTTGGGCATGAGGAAGGGAGGAGGTGAGGGGGGGAGGGAGGCAGCTGCTGGGCCGCTGGGCCACCGAGGCGGGCCGTGCGTGCTAGCCCACGGGCTCGAAAGTGGCCTGTGCACGGCCTGCTCCCTCGGGCCGGGCCAGCCCGGGCCCGCATGTCGCCGGGCCGGTCCGTGCTCGTGTCGGGCTAAAAAAGCGGGCTTCGTGCCATGCCGTCGTGCCTCGGGCTGCATGAACAGCTATACCCGGGCCTCAGGGTCCTCCGTTTTAACGCCACGCCGAAACGCGAGCACCGTCTCCCGTCGGGACTCGTTGTTAACCATGCATCCTGCGTCGTGCCTACAAGTTACAGCAATCAGCTCACTTCCTGCTGGCCACGATCGTGTGACTGTATCCAGAACACCACGATCGTCACCATTCCTTGGAGGACAGGGAACGCCACAACGATTGCGGTGCAGAGCAAAACAAGGCAGGGACGGGTCGACACGAGTACATGCTGTGCTCTTACTCTACCCTGACCCTGATGAACCACAGAGGCCACAACAAGCAAGTGACAAATTGCTACTGCATCTTCTAGCTCCCTCTAGTTTTGGGTCACCTCTTGTTTTGCTTCGAAAGGGGGAGACTTTCAGCGACGACGAACCAGTCAAGTAGACAAGCACCAGCTGTGTGTACACCAAACCGTGAATGAAAGAAACAAAGAAGATAGAAGCGGCCACGTGTGTGTGCCTTCCGAGAACGGAATACGCTACTAAGCCTGTCGTAATAAATAGTAACTAAACAAATACTACCCGATAGGCCTGAAAGCGCCTTGAGTCCGTAGGTCGGTAGGTGGTCAGTAAACTTCTTGTATTTACTCCTAATGATCACTAGAATACGCTACTAAGCCTGTCGTCATCTATTTACTCATCACTTGTGTCGGGTTCATAAACCCGAACGTCGGTGTATTGAACAAACACTAACTAGTAAATTTATATTTGTTGCGCGTTAGACTCGGATGGTGTGCTAAAAGAAACAAGATTTATACTGGTTCGGGCAGAATGTTCCTACGTCCAGTCTGCTACTACTCGTGTTATTAGCACCAAAAAAGATTCGTAGTAAGGGGTACAAACGGTCGAGAGAAGGACATGTCTCAAGTCTTCGATGGAAGGGTCGAAAGGATGCCAAGAGCTTGGTTGCTGCTTAGTCATGTGTTGTGTGAAGTGTTGTGTATAAAATTGATCCGTCTCTTTAGTGGGGTGCCCTGCCCTTTTTTTATAGACCAAGGGAGAGCAGGAGTACAGATGGGAGAAAGAGAAAAAAATCAAAGGTAGAGAAGGTCCTTCGAAGGTGCCGGGTCTTCCTTTTCCCTTGAGTCTGCCCATGCTGACATGGCAGACCACGCCAGGGATAGCATGTTTCACTTATCTTGATAGGGCCGGGCTCTGGCTTCGTTTTAGCGAGTGGTCACGTCCCATCCTCCCCCGATGGACGGTGCGGTGTGTTGGGATGCCAAGCCGTGACTCTACGGGGAAGTGACTATACGCCTGTTACTGTTGATGACGTGAGTTCCCTCTTGGATTATAGTGGTTGTCGTATGCTTATGTTAGGATTCACGCCCGAGGGCTGATGGCAGCGCCCACAACACTGTAAGACCAAAGTCGGCACCTACAACACTGTTCGGGCTTTGCCATGCCTGGAAGGGCTTAACGCGTCCGTCCCGTCGTATTCTGATGGTACTTTTATGCAGGCGTGTAGGGTATGGTCCTTGGTACTGCAGTTGACTCGATTGTCCTGTCTTACCTCGTGCTCGTCATCATGAAGGAGCAGGACGCAGTCGTCGAGCGAGACAGAGCCAGCCCTCAGCCGTCGGGCGAGGTGGAGCCAGACCCAGCCGCTGGGTGAGGCGGAGCCAGCCCTCGGACGTCGGGCGAGGCGGAGCCAGCCCTCAGGGATCGGGCGAGGCGGAACCAATCTTCCGTCGTTCGGGCAAGAAGTGTAGTAACGTTCTTGTCTGACTAGAAGTGTCAACGTTCGATGGTTATTAGCTCCACCTCATTGGGTACCCCGGTATTAGGTCCCCGACAATAGCCCCTGAGCCCCTGGGTGATTCAGATAGAATTGTCCGAGGGGGTATTTCGATTCGCCAGAGGGTGCGCGCAAGCGCACCCGTAGGGTGTAACCCCCGAGCCCCCGGGTGATTCGGATAGAATCGCCCGGGGGGGTATTTCGGACCTTTCGCGGGTATGACTATGAGATTTGGTGTTTTTGACAACTGGATAACTTAAAGGAAACCCTAGTATCCCGTTCGTGGGGATTCGTCCAGGGTCAGCCCGGTTGGGACTCGATTGCGGATCGAGGCTCCCCTGAGGCTCATGCGCCTGAGTTCTGGCCACTCGCGGGCCCATCCCTCTTTGGGGCGACCGTCGAAACTGTTGGGCCAGCCCTTGAACTCCTAGGCCTAGGCGGGCCAAAGAAATGCTTTTTGACCCGTATCCCCTCTGTGGGAAAAGAGTCCTGGTCTGCTTGGGAAGGCGAAACATCCGGCGCGATTTTGGTGGGAAAGGATAGGGATCGCGGGCGCATATCCCGCGACGTGACGTGGTGGCGTATCATGGCAGGCTCGGAGATCTAGGCGGGTGGTTGCTCTTCTCGCATCCGTCGCCCCTATAAAACCAAGGGGTTTGCCCCTAGGGTTCTGTACTTTGCCTCCTCGCCTTTGCATCTACAACCTCCGCCGCCAATCGCCTAAGCCTCCCACACCCGCATCGCAGCCACCGTTAAGCTCGCGCTCACCCGCATCGCAGCCATCGTCAAGCTCGCGCTCACCCCCCTCCCAATCGTTCAATGGAGCCATGGTGCAGATCTGACATCACCCCTCAGCGCCTGGAGGGCCTCGTTCATCGTGGCCTCCTTTGCCCGCTGACCGCCATCGAGGAGTGGCGGCTGCCCGGTAATGAGGATGAGTCGTCGCTGCCCGAAAGCTACGTGGTGTCCTTCGCTTGCTTTCACGAGCGGGGATTCACCACCCTCGCCCACAAGTTCCTTCGGGGGCTGCTGGACTACTACAAGGTGGAGTTGCAGCACCTTACTCCCAATGGGGTCCAGCACATTGTGGCGTTTGTCACCCTGTGTGAGGGGTTCTTGGGGATTGATCCCCACTTCGACCTGTGGCGGTATCTCTTCACCGTCAACCTTCTGAAGAAGCGGGCCGAGAAGCAAGAGTTGAGCGTGCCGGTGGGATGTGCCGGCATTTATCTCCATAACAACCGGATGAACGAATACCCGTCAATACGTCTGTCGACCTCCAACAAGGGGTGGCATTTGCATTAGTTTTACGTCAAGGACGACATTGCCACCCCCTTGCCAGCGTTCTCCGGGCGCATCATCAAAGAGGTCCCGGAGTTGTGGAAGTGGGGTGTCCGGACAAAGATAAGAAGAAGATCAAGGACCATCTTGCCGCCCTCCAAATTCTAAAGGAGAGGGGCATGAAGGGGTCGGGGATCATCGGCGCCTACCACATGAGGAGGGTGGCACCGCTGATGGCATGCACGCTTCCCCTACACCAGATGGTGCCTGGAGCATCGCTCAAAGGGACGGTGCTTGTCGACGAAGCACTCTCCCCCACCCCGAAGTGGCGCAGCGCGTCAAGGAGGTGATGGAGCCTTCGAAGGACAACGCTGGCATCATCCTTGATTTCATGTATCCGGTGCCGGGACATCCCCCAATGCGGCCGGAACTGGGGTTCATCGACTTTGTAAGTTCTCTTTCCCCGTGCCTCCTTTTTACTTGAATTCCTGATCCCTTGGTGCTGACATTGGGATAGCGGGACCAGCTGAAGAAACTTGTCTTTATGGATTGCCCGGCTCCGCTGCCGAAAGACAAGTTCGTGGTGGCGGCCAACCGCGCCATAGCCGAGTGGCAGTGGAAGACAAAGGAGTCCGAGCGGAAGAAGAAGCAGCAGAAACAGCAGGCACGGGAGCGAGGAGAGGAGACAGACAGCGAAGACGACGAAGACAATGACGACGAGGTAGTTGCCGATGTGGAGTGGGATGTCCTGGAGGGCGAGGATTCGCTGATAGGTACCGACTCGTCCACGCAGGGACCCTTCTCGTTCCATGCGGGGGGAAGTGAGTCTATGAGGCCGGCGAAGATGGGTCAAACCATCGGCCCGTCCTCAGGACCGGTGGGAGCGGACAGATCTGCCGCCACGCCCGGGGTGCCGGTGGAGGAGGGCGGCTCCACTGCCGCGCCCCATGAGCTGATGGGGGCGGGCGGATCTGCCGCCGCTCCTGAGGTGCCGACAGAGAGGGGTGGCTCCACCGCTGTGCCCTCGGAGGTAAGGGAGATGAGCCCCTCTGCCTCGGAGCAGGGGGCAGGCTCGAAATGGTCCCGCCCAGATGAATTGGAGTAGGAATCTAGGGGTTCGTCCCCAAAACGTTCCTACCGCCCAACAGCGCTAGTGTAGGTCACCGATTCCTCTGTTTTCCTATTTTTTCCCTGTTTTCAGTGTGACCTATGCCTTTTAAATCTTGTAGAATCTTGAGACGGGGCCACTCTTTGGCGCTGGTACCCAAGAAGAGCGTTGCTCTTCAGGCGGGACGGGCGCCGTCGCTCGACGTCGCTCTTGTTTCGGGCAGGAGCGGAGCCGATGTTGCGGCCTCGTCGGCCGGTCAAGCACCGCCAACGGTGGCGCCCGTGCCCTCGGTGGGTCAAGCAGGCGCCGAGGCTGAAGAAGCCTCCTCGGGGGTCACTGAGCACATGGCGGCAGAGGTGATTCCGCCATCTATGTCGGAGCGGACAAAGCTACCGCTCTCGCTTGTGGCGCCCTCCGTGGTGGGCGTGGCGTCGCAAGCCGAGGTCCCGGCATCGCAAGCGGAGGTGGCCACGACTGTGACAAGCCAGGCACCATCGGATGCAGCCATGGTGGTGTCCGAGGGAGTGGCGCAATCCGTGCTACCGGCGGCCCAGGCGATGGCGCTCGAGGCGGGCCGGATGGAGGGGGATACGGCCGTAGGGTCCCTAGGCGTCGTGGTGGTGGTGGAGAGGACTAGTGGGGGTCGCCCTCGGCCCTGATGTTGAGGGGCAGCCGCTCACCCATGCGGGGTGAGCCGCCGCTCTAGTGGATGAATCCTCAAGACCCAACGTCGACTCTCTTCTCGCTCGACGATGCTACCGAGAGCATAGAGTGGGAGAGTCTCGACGAAGGAATCTCGGCTATGATGGATGTTCTGAGCGTGGTCAAGTAGGGCCACTGGGGCTCATCTCTGTTTTTATCCCCTGGCTCTATTTGATGCGAGGCGGCCTCGAGCCCTTCGTGGGCCGGCCTTCGAACCTCGGTCAGTTGCCGCTCATATCGAATGAGGCGGGTGCCACTTCGTGACGCAACGCGAAGCGTTGAGATGCAGCGATTGCATATGCAACGTTCGGATGTATGGGGTTAATGTATGATTTAATTGAAACAAAAGGGAGGGTCAGTAATGTTACCTTGGTGGCATGAGCGACAAGAAACTCTTACCGGACATGTTTGCGTGGGGTTCGGGTTCGATGTTTGCGACGGGGTCGGCGTGACCTGTACGAGCATCGCAATTTTTTGTTTCTGTCTCTCAGCGGCGATCCGAGCCGTTCAATTGACTTTAGGCGACCTGAGAGCTTCTACTTGAAGGAGATTCTGCAGGTGGACCCCTCCGAACCGTTCTCAAGAAGGCGGGTGCTAAATCTTGGGGTGCGGAGAACTGTGGATTCAATTATGCTGATGAACAAAATCACCGTAGCCGCCGAGGCATAGGGTCTAGCAGTTCGTCTAGTTTTACTCAGAGTTTTACATCCGCACCCCATGTCTCCGGTTTTCAGCGTAAGGAGGGGTCGGGCGAAGAGGATGTCTAAACAAGTAGACACTCTCGGCAGCCCCCGAGCGATGTTCGTGCCCCTGCCGTTGCTGGGGTCGGAGGCTCGGTAATGAAATTAATACGCAAAGTAAGTAAACAGAGGTGCTTATCTTTCGGCGACCATTCGTTCGTCGTTTTACCTGGGCCATCCGATCGACCCAGGAGGCCCATTGGGCCCCCCTTGACAGGGGTTCCGTCGTTGGGTCGTTCTAGGTCCTGCCTAGGGAAGCGGAGAGTCGCTTGCATGCAGGTGCGCCTTGATTCTCATGCCCGACATGCGGTAGTGGTGGGCCATGCCTAGGCAATGTCCTTTTTAACTAGGCGACGTCTCATTGATCAAAGCGCGTCCCGTCAGTCTAGGCGCGTCCCCTCGGATTCCCGTCAGCATCGATTTCCCATCTACATTGAATAGGGGAAGGGAGAGGATTTTTTGTCCCAACCTTTCGCCTTTCTTCCGTTGTGGCATTTCCTCCTTAAAAAGGGGGGAGGGGGTTCTCGTCCCCATTCCTTTGCCTGTTCTTGAGCTGCTACCTCCTCTCCTTCTTCCTTTTCACCGAATGCGTTCGTGCGTCGCAGCGATTCCTAAGTGAGAGAGGGTAATGCCGGGGAGAGAAAAACTCACAGATCTACTCGGGAATCCAGAGCACGATGTCGAGCTAGAGATCATCCAACATAGATGAGATGGTGTCGGCTGCCTTCGCCGAGAAGGGGCCGCTTCCGCCGAAGGAGGAGGCGCACCGGAGGGTGCTGAGCGTAGTCGGTTTTGCCATCGTCCGCGAGGCCTTCGTTGGGATGGAGCCATATGGGAAGCTCTTTCGACGAATCTTCTCCAGGCAAGTCTTGTTGGTGGGGAAGCCACCTAGGACTACGTCAATGGGGGGCTTCGCCATTGCGGCCGCTCAGATCGGCCAGTTCATGAAGCTTGATGAGATGTCAGAGACATCCATCAGCCATGGCGGCCTTTCTTCGGCGGGAAGCGCCCCCCGTCCGGGCGCCGTTGTCAGGGTTGCGGCTGATCATGATGGCATAGTCCCTGGATGCCCCGGCGAAGGTGCCACAGTCACCGATGTGGTGCTCGACGTTGTAGACGATGGCACCCTCAGGGATCCCTCGGAGCGGTAGGACGTTGCCGATGGAGAGCGTGGCGCGTCGACCGTAGTAGTACTTAGAGTAGATCTGGTTAGAAAGTGTAATCATTTAAGTTGTGGGGGGAGCCCCCGTGGGAATAGTCTTTTGTATTCATGAATACATCAGACCCTTTTTGTGATGAAATCACTTTGTAAGCAATGAATTTGTGAAAAAAATGAACAAATTCTTAAATTTCGTTACGGCAAACAGCTTTTCAGCTCTTCTCCCTCTTTTTGTAAAAGAGGTTTAGTGCCTTCCGACCCTTCCCGTAGTTAAGGTCGCAAAAAAGTCAGAGTGCGGGCGAGCCAATTCTGATTACGTTGGTGAGCAAAGAGACCGTAGCCGCTGGGGCGTAGGTTTATCGCAGTCCTACCAGTTATACTTAGATTCTTTTTCCTGAAATCCTAGCCCTTAGGACTTACCATGAGAATAGAAGGAAAACACAGAGAATGTTTGCAAGATAACTTAGAGAAAGTTTGCAAGATAAACGTACTCATACCAGCCCCCGAGTGAGGTCTGACCCCTCGCACTTTGCAGGGGTCGGATGTCACAAAAAGATCGGGGATTTTTTATGACAAAGACTGATAAGAGAAAGTATGTGTTTATTTAAGGGAAAAAACGACGTAGCTGCTCAATGTTCTAGGCGTTGGTGAAGACCTCGCCGTCGATGGTTTTCAACTTGTAGGCACCTGGCCAGAGTACTTCCGCGACGACGTACGACCCCTCCCAGGGCGGGGAGAGCTTGTGACGGTCCTTGTTGCTCTGCACAAGGCGGAGAACCAGGTCCCCGACGTTGAAGGCTCGGTCCTGCACTCATCGGCTGTGGTACCGACGCAGCACCTGCTGGTACTTGGCTGAGCGGAGGAGGGCGACGTAGTGAGTTTCGTCTAGCTGGTCCATGGCATCTTCGTGGGATGCCTCGGCTCCCTATTTGTCGTATGCTCTGATCCTTGGCGCTCCATAGTCGAGGTCGATTGGGAGGACGACCTCGGAACCATAGACCATGAAGAAAGGCATGTAGCCGGTGGCTCGACTGGGAGTTGTCCTTAGGCTCCAGAGCACCGCAGGGAGCTCGGCGACCTAGCGTGTGCCGAACTTGTTCAACCGGTTGAAGATCCTGGGCTTGAGGCCCTGTAAGAGCATGCCATTTGCACGCTCGACCTGCCCATTTGTTCGGGTGTGCGCGACGGCGGCCCAATCGATCCGGATGTGTTGTTCATCACATAATTAAAGGAATTTCTTGCCAGTGAACTGTGTGCCATTGTTCGTGATGATGGAGTTCGGTACTCCAAAGCGATGGATGATGTCAAGGAAGAACAACACAGCCTGCTCAGACTTGATCATGGATATCGGCCGAGCTTTGATCCATTTTGTGAACTTGTCTATGGTGTCAAGTAAGTGGGTGTAGCCCCCAGGCGCCATCTTAAGAGGTCCAACCAGATCAAGCCCCCAGACCACGAAGGGCCACATGATGGGGATCATCTGGAGTGCTTGGGCTGGGAGGTGAGTTTGTTGAGCGTAGTACTAGCACCCTTCACAGGTGCGTACGATCTGCTCGGCGTCGGCTACTGCAGTGGGCCAGTAGAAGCCCTGTTGGAATTCGTTCCCAACCAAGGTTCTAGGCATGGCATGGTGACCATAGACCCCACCGTGGATATTGCTCAGCAAAAGCTTCCCCTGTTTGACGGGGATACAGAGCTGCAGGATCCCGGTGTGGCTTCATTTGTAGAGTTTGCCCTCTATAAGAACAAAGGACTTGGCACGACATGCGAGCCGTCGAGCTTCCGTCTTGTCCATCGGCAGCATGCCACGAAGGAGGTAGTCGAGGTAGAGTGTTCTCTAGTCGTCTAGAGGGTCGGGCTCTGTCGCTAGATCCTCTTCAAGCTCCATGACCTCGGGGCTAGATGGAGCTGTTGGTTGGTTAGCCCTCGAGGCTGGATTGGACGGACCATCGTTGGCCCATTCCGACCCTTCGTAGCGTACCGAGGGCTTGTGTTGGTTGCTAGCGAAGACACCTGTTGGCACCAGTTCTCGGCCGGACGCCGCTTTTGCAAGCGCGTCGGCTGCCTCGTTGAGGCGCCTTGGGATGTGATTGAGTTCAAGGCCATCGAACTTGTCCTCCAGCCGTCGAACTTCTTGGTAGTACGCAGTCGTCTTAGCATCGTGGCAGCTCGACTCCTTCATGACTTCATTGACGACCAGCTAGGAGTCACCCCGGATGTCTAGGTGTCAGATGCCCAACTCGATGGCGATGTGTAGGCCGTTGATGAGCACTTCATACTCGGCCACATTATTGGATGAGGAGAAATGGAGATGAACCATGTACCTCAAGCGGACCCCGAGGGGTGATACGAAGACTAGCCCCGCACCGACGTCCTTCTTAATCAGGGATCCGTCGAAGTACATCGTCCAGTACTCTTGATCGATGACCGCCGGTGGTGTTTGGACCTCGATCCATTCCGCGATGAAGTCAGCCAACACCTAGGACTTGATCGCCGTTCGGGAGGCATACATGATGCCTTGATCCATCAACTCGAGTGCCCACTTTGCGGTTCTTCCCGTGGTGTCCTGGCTCTGGACGACCTCACCAAGGGGGAACGATGTCCCGACCGTCATGGGGTGTGACTCAAAGTAGTGGCGTAGTTTCCTTTTGGTGATGAGGACGACGTATAGGAGCTTCTGGATTTGGGAGTAGTGGGTCTTAGAGTCGGATAGTACCTCCCTGATGAAGTACACAGGGCGCTGCACCTTGAGGGTGTGCCCCTCTTCCTCCCGCTCTACTACCAGGGCGGCGCTGACCACTTGTGTGGTGGCCACTATGTATAGCAGGAGGGATTCTCTGTTGCTTGGAGGAACTAGGATCGGGGCCCTTGTCACAAGTAGTTTGATTATGTCAAGTGCCTCCTGGGCCTCGGATGTCCACTCAAAGCGGTCGGTTTTCTTCAAGAGTCGATAAAGGGGGAGACCTCGTTCGCCGAGGTGTGAGATGAATCGGCTGAGTGCGGCGAGGCACCCTATGACTCGCTGAACCCCCTTTATGTTCTGAATCGGGCCGATCCTTGTGATGGCTGAGATTTTCTCCGGCTTGTCTTCGATGCCACATTCGGAGACGATGAAGCCGAACAGCATGCCCCTCGAGACCCCAAAAACACACTTCTTGGAATTGAGTTTGATGTCATTCGCTTGGAGTTTTGCAAAGGTCTGCTCAAGATCGGCAACGAGGTGGTCAGCCCATTTGGACTTAACTACGATGTCATTGACGTAGGCCTCAATGGTCCACCCAATGAGGTCCCTAAAGCACCTGAGCATACAGCGCTGGTACATAGCCCCTGCGTTCTTTAGTTCGAACGGCATTGAAACGTAGCAGAACGATCTGAATGGGGTGATGAAAGACGTCGCGAGTTGGTCGAACTCTTTCATCGTGATTTGATGGTAGCCAGAGTACGCATCAAGGAAGCAAAGGGTTTCGCACCCCGAGGTAGAGTCGACTATTTGGTCTATGCGTAGCAAAGGAAATGGATCCTTTGGGCACGCCTTGTTGAGACCCATATAGTCAACACACATTCTCCATTTCCCACTCTTCTTTCGCACAAGAACGGGATTAGCTAACCACTCTGGGTGGTACACTTCCTTGATGAATCCGGTCGCCGAAAGTTTTGCTATCTCCTCACCGATGGCCCTGCGTTTCTCCTCATCAAAGCGACGCATGCGTTGCTTCATCGGTCTGGAGCCCAGGTGGATCTTCAAGGTGTGCTCGGCGACCTCCCTCGGAATGCCTGGCATATCCGAGGGTTTCCACGCAAAGATGTCTTTGTTGTCGCGGAGGAAGTCGACGAGCGCACTTTCCTATTCGGAGGAAAGCGTAGTGCCAATGCGTACCGTCTTGACCTCGGGGCTGTTGGGGTCTATGAGGACTTCCTTAGAGCCCTCAGCCAGTTCGAACGACCCGATCGACTTCTTGGCGTCGGGTGCTTCTTTGGTGATTTCCTCCCTGAGGGCGGTGAGTTCCCCAGAGGCGATGATTGCTGCGGTGTGGCCGCAACACTCGACCTCACACTCGTAGGTGCGCTGGAAGGAGGTACTGACGGTGATGACCCCATGAGGGCTCGACATCTTCAGCTTGAGGTAGGTATAGTTGGGGATGGCCATGAACTTCGCGTAGCATGGTCATCCTAGGATGGCATGGAAAGTTCCAGGGAACCCAACCACCTTGAAGATGAGGGTTTTAGTCCTGTAATTGAACTGATCCCCGAAGGTAATGGATAGATCGATTTGCCCGAGTGGCATGGCCTGCTTCCCGGGCACAATGCCATGGAAAGACGCTCAGGTTGGGCGAAGGCATGTTCGGTCGACGCCCATCTCGTCGAGCATTTTTGCGTACATGATGTTGAGGCCGCTGCCCCCATCCATCAGTACTTTGGTGAGTCGCTTTGGGCCGACGATCAGGTCGACCACGAGCGGATATCACCCTGGGTGCCGGACGCTATCCGGATGGTCGGCCCGATCGAAGGTTATGGCGGACTCTGACCACCGGAGGAAGGCAGGCGTGGCCAGTTCGGTCGTATAGACCTCACGGCGTGCGACCTTCTAACGGCGTTTGGAGTCGTAGGCCGCTGATCCTCCGAAGATCATAAGGCAACCATCTGGCATTGGAAAGCCATCGTCCTTCTCGGCGTCGTCCGTAGTGGGGGCAAGGTCCTTCCCCTGCTCCCCTTTGTTGGAGCCTCTAGACAAGAACCGCCGCATGAGGCTGCAGTCCTTGAGCAGATGCTTAACAGAAAAGGCGTGGCTCGGGCACGACCCTTCGAGTAATTTTTTAAAGTGGTTCAGAGTGCCCTCCATGGGCTTTCGACCACCCTTGCGGTCAGTAGCGGCCACGAGCGAGTCCTCGTGCCGTTCTTTCTGATTCTTCCTTTTGGCGGAATGATTGGAGGTGCCTTTGCTGGCACCCTCGTCCCGCCTTGCCTTGCCCTCGAGGCGATCGAAGATCGCTCCGACTGCCTCTTCTCCTGAGGCATGGCTGGTGGCGATGTCCAGGAGTTCCTTGGTGGTTCATGGGCCCTTGCGTCCTAGCCTATGAACCAAGGACTCACAAGTCATCCTGGACAGGAAGGCTCCTGTCACGTCAGTGTCGGCGACGTTAGGGAGCTCATTGCACTGTCGGGAAAAGTGCCGGATGTACCCGTGGAGGGTCTCACCAGCCTTCTGATGGTAGTTCTTGAGGTCCCATGGGTTCCTAGGGCGCTTGTATGTGCCCTGGAAGTTTCCCACAAAGATCTCCTTCAGATCCGCCCTACTCTGGATTGCATTGGACGGTAGGTGTTCCAACCACACTCGTGCCGAATCAGCCAAGAACAGTGGAAGGTTGTGGATAATGAAGTTGTCATTATCCACACCACCGGCTTGATAGGCAAGCCGATAGTCTTCGAGCCAAAGTCCGGGGTTTGTCTCCCCAGAGTACTTAGGGATATTGGTAGGTGGTCGGTACCTTGGCGGGAAAGCAACGTTGAGGATGTGCCGGCCAAAGGCCTAAGGGCCTGGCAGGCCGGGGCTTGGACTCCGGTCCTCACCACTGTCGTAGCATCCACCATGACGAGGGTGATAGCCGCGATGGGCTCCTCCTCTTGGGTCTCTTTAGGTGCGCCTATGGGCGTCGATGGTGCTGCGTGCATCGCGGTTATGGTCGAGACACTGATGTATCCAGACCGTAGCGCGCTACCTGCTGCCTTGTGGTGCCTGGTGGACCGATGCATCCCTGTCAGGATGCCCGGAGGGCATACGCTGGCTGGTGTCGAGCTCGCGTCGCTGAGACAACGAGCTGTCCAACTGCTGCGCCACCGCACGCTCAAGCAGCATGTGAATTTCACAGTGGCCCGACGATCCTCGGGCGTTGCGGCCTCTGGAAGGCCATGGAGCAAGGCCATTGCGGTGGCGATGTTCTGGCTTGCCTGAACGAAGTGAGGAAGGGTTTCATCGTCAGTGATGATCCTTCGGTTTACATCACGGGCCACGGTGCGTTCGCGCCCACCATCTCCACGGCGTTCGATCTCCTGATCGACCTCCGCGTATTCCCGCACAAGCTAGAGTCCGGCTTCATCGATCTCCCACTTTTGGGCTCTCAGGTGCTCCACCCCCATGCGAGGTGGGGCCGCTGTCTCCCCTTCGGTTTCGCTGCCGAGGTTGCCCGCTAGGGTAGCCTCCTCTGCGGAGACGCTTTCGATGTGTCCCTCGGTGGTACCCGCCCTGAAACATTCCCAGGAGGGGTGATGGCTCCCCCTGCTAGAGTTAGAGCCAGAGTCCGACCCCGGACCCTCTGCGAGGAGGCCGTGGAGGGATTCTGTGATGCTTTCGATCATCCCCACGAACTCGTTGTTCACGGGGGACAGGATCGTGCGCTGCGCCACAAGGTGGCTAACGGTCGCCGCGGTGTTGCGGAGACCGAACGGAAGCGTCGTTGGGGCACTCTGTGCAGAGTGTTCCAGAGAGAGGGTGAGGCCGCGTGGGTCCTCCCTGGATGGCTGGGGTCCAAGGAAGACGCCGGGCTGGCGCTCAAGCCTCCCGTAGTTGAAGCCGATGGAAGGGAGAGATTGGATGGCGGCGTGGGCCAATGCCAACTCTCCTCCCACCGTGACGATGAAGTCTAGGTCACCGAAACGCACGTGTACGCCCAGGACCCAACTGATTGCGTGGTTAGCCATCCGAGGCCTAATTTGGAACGCGCAAAGGCCCCTACCTGGCGCGCCAACTATGGGTGTTTTGAACAAACACCAACTAGTAAATTTATATTTGTGCGCATTAGGCTTGGATGGTGTGCTAAAGGACACAAGGTTTATACTGGTTCGGGTAGAATGTCCCTACGTCTAGTCTGCTTCTGCTCGTGTTATTAGCACCAAAAAAGGTTCGTAGTAGGGGGTACAAACGGTCGAGAGAGGGACATGTCCCAAGTCTCCGATGGATGGGTCAAAAGGATGCCAAGAGCTTGGTTGCTACTTGGCCGTGTGTTGTGTGAAGTGTTGTGCCCTGCCCTTCTTTTATAGACCAAGGGGGAGCAGGGATTACAGATGGGAGAAAGAGGAAAAAACTAAAGGTAGAGAAGGTCTTTCAAAGGTGCCGGGTCTTCCTTTTTCCTTGAGCCTGCCCATGCTGACATGGCAGACCACGCCAGGGATAGCATGTTTCGCTGATCCTGATAGGGCCGGGCTTTGGCTTTGTTTTAGCGAGTGGTCACGTCTCATCCTCCCCCAGCGGACGGTGCGGTGTGTCAGGGTGCCGAGCCGTGACTCTACGGGGAGTAGATGGGGAAGTGACTATACGCCTGTTACTGTTGATGATGTGAGTTCCCTCTTGGATTGTAGTGGTTATCGTATGCTTATGTTAGGATCCACGCCCGAGGGCTGATGGGGGAGCCCACAACACTGTATGACCAAAGTTGGCGCCTACAACACTGTTCGGGCTCTGTCATGCCTGGAAAGGCTTAACACGCCCATCCCGTCGTATCCTGATGGTACTTTTCTACAGGCATGCAGGGTATGGTCCTTGGTACTGCGGTTGACTCGAATATCCTGTCTTACCTTAGGCTCATCATCATGAAGGAGCAGGACACAGTCGTCAGGCGAGGTAGAGCCTGCCCTCAGCCATCGGGCAAGGCGGAGCCCGCCCACAGACGTCGGGCGAGGCGGAGCCAGCCCTCAGCCGCTTGGTGATGCGGAGCCAGCCCTCAGCCATAGGGCGAGGCGGAGCCTGCCCTTGGACATCGGGCGAGGTGGAGCCAGCCCTCAAACGTCGGGCGAGGCGGAGCCAGCCCTTAGCCATCGGGCAAGGCGGAGCCTGCCCTCGGACGTCGAGCAAGGCAGAGCTAGCCCACATACGTCGGGCAAGGCGGAGCCAACCCTCAGCCGTCGGGCGAGGCGAAGTCTAGCCCTAGGGGGTCGTGCGAGGCGGAACCAATCTTTCGTCGTTCAGGCAAGAAGTGTAGTAGCATTCTTGTCTGACCGAAAGCGTCAATGTTCGATGGTTATTAGCTCCACCTCATTGGGTACCTCGGTATTAGGTCCCCGACACCGGGGTGCCCAACGGGCCCGCTTCCTAGCAAAAACTCGGCCTAACAGACGGCGTAGCAACAACACGCGCCTCTCGGGCTGGCCTAGTTACCTAACGACCGGCCGGTAGAACGATCTGGTCTCCGACCGGAAAGCCTGCCCAAGGAGTTGACACAGTCTGACTCTGACCTCCTTTTTTGACCAGGGAAACGCCAGACCTCCGCAAATGATTCTTCCCTGACCGACACGTTCGGAGCCGACTGGGAACGACCGACCGGGGACACCCGCTTAGTAAGGACCCAAGGATCAGGCGGAGCAGATAAGGTAAGGCGCTCAAGTCAACCGCAATACCGAGGACCGTACCTTGCCATACCCTGCACACCAGCAGGGTATGTGCCACCAGGCCATACCAGACGGGTACTATGTAACCTTCTAGGCGTGTCAGAACCCAAACATTGTTGTGGGCGCCAACATTTCCCTTACAGTATTGTAGGCACCAACATTTACCATACCAGGCGAACACGGTAAAACCTGCCAGACGCATCTGGGCATGAACAGTATTGTGGGCGCCGACAATCGTCTCGTACCCAATGGCGTGAGCAACAAGACTAGGTAGCACACGAACACACTCTCTCTCTCTCTAACTTGTAATGCTATCCCCTTCACCTATACAAGGGGATGCGCTCTCTATAACACCCTAGGTGTTAGCCTTGCATAAATTGACTTGCATAGCATGAGCATGAGCATCAAGCATTCATATATAAGCATTTACACTTGAAACATTTGATTGAAACATATGCAACATTGCTTGTTATTTTATGTTTCTTGGTATATATGCATATGATCATGAGTAAATACATGTAGATGGTTGATATGAGTCACAAAAACATGTTAGCAACACTTAGGTTAGCAAATGGAACATTGTTCATGAATGTCACCTTTCATGATCAAGCACTTAAGTAATGTTACATGTGTTGACCTAGATAGCCCTATGTGTGACCAATGCATGAAATGATTGGGTGACCTTGCAATTAGCTTAAACATGTTTAGAGTATCATTATGAACAACTTTGATATTCATGGTTAGGAGTAAATAGGTCATTAAGCCCTAGTGTGAAGGTATACCATCATTTGAATGTAACATGTTTGACCAAGTTTGAACTATGTGCTAGAGACCTTGCATGGAGGTGGTCACTAAAGCAAAGTTGTAGTATTTGGCAAGAGGAACAACTTTTATTTTTGGGCCATTGACTGGTTTAGCTCCTAACATGCTTGATTTTGGCTCACAAAAATCACTAATACACTGATTTCTACACTAAGAAAAATTTTCTAAGTCTAAGATGTTGTACAGTCTGACAAGCTAACTTGGAGATGATCTAACTCAGTTTTGGTGGAGAGTTGGAGCATGATCCTTTGAGAACAAATGTAACTGGTACATAGGTCTACAAAAGTTATTTAGGTCATTTGCACTATGGAGCTACGGTTTAGCAGTTAAATCGTTGTCAAAACTCGCTGTCAGGCATTGCATCGCTTAACTGATGAACTGATCGACGCCGTTTCAGTGGCCGACACCGGCAGGCTTCGTGCGCCGCGTGGCGGCCAGTGACGGTCGCGCGTCACCGGCGCCCTGCCCAGCGTGGCCAAGGCGGGCCAACGCGCACTACTTCACTCCCAGCACCCGCCCGCACTGAGTGCACTCGCCATTTGCATTTCCTCAGCTTCCTTCCTCGCCCGCAGCAGCAGCCGCCTCCGCACCGAGCGCCGCCATAGCTAGCTCGCCCTCACCGCTTCTCCACCACCGCAGCTGCTCCACCAGCACCCCCTTGACTCACCGTATCCACCCGTGCTCGCTGACCTTTCTCGGTAAGCCCCAGCACCGTGCACGAGCTCGCCGGAGTTCCGCCGTCGAGTCCATCACAGTGGCCGGAGCGCCACCGTCCACCTTTCCACGTGATAGCTTGTGCGCTAGGTTCGCCTGAGTCGATAGAATCTCGTCTGCGCCTTAGTTGGAATCGCCATGGTCTCCACCGGCGTAGCGCCGCCGCCCCGCTCCTCCATGCCGCCATGGTCGCCGCCGTCGTCGCTAGCGCCGACGAGAGGCCCAACCAAGTAGACCAATCGATGCGCTAGGTCACGAAGTTCATGTCGTGTTGATGTCACCGCCGGCGAACTCGCCGTCGACGAGCTCTGGCTACGCGAGCATCGCGCAGCGCCGCTGCTCTGTTCTATGTCCCTGACGGGTGGGGTCCCCTATCAGGTGGGACCCAGTTGTCAGCGGCAGTTAGAGAGTAGGATAGTTCATTTGATTCAGGATTTCATGCTGTTTTGCAGTATTTATATCTCCAGTTGTATAGATTCAAAAATTGTGAACTAAATTTTGTAGTGTTCCTGAAGAAGTGTAGTATTTATGAAAAATATTATACTAGCTTTTGTAGTAGAGTTTTTGGAGGATTTAAATGGAAACTTGAAATGCATTTTTAAATTCATGTGAACTTGTTTATTTTATATCTAGAGTTACTGTGCTGCAAACATTATGAAATTTTTGTGGTAAGATTTATTGACTAGTATAAGATCTAGTAAAAATTTCAGGGTCAGTGCATGAGTAGATTTTTAGTTATAGATTTTTTCCTTTTATAACTAGGAGATCCTTGTATGAATTTTTATAAATTATTTATGAATCCAATATTCATGAAATTTGTTGGAGGATATCCTAGTACCATAAGGATGCTAAAAAAATATAAAATCTGTTGCTTGACACTTTTCACTAAGGTTTTCTATTTATGCTATTTTAAGCCTTTATGCCTTGTCTTTTTTGTATAGAATGTTTTACTTGGTAAAATGGCATGAAACTTTTACAATAGTCTTTTGGTAGCATTATTAAGGCACTGTAAATTTTTGAGAAATTATGATGCACATTTGGTATATGTTTATTATTTAACCTAAGTATCTCAATAAAATAATAAAGGCATTTAAATAAATAGTTTGGGCTTCACCATTATGTTTTCTTGAGTGTATTTGGTATGCTTAATCTGTTGGAAGACTTTGTGTTGTCAAACTTTGAGTGATTACTTCAAGTAGAAGTATTGTTGCTTTATAATGCGATTTGGAAGAGTTTCCGGACAGATTCTGTAGTTTGATAAGTTGCATGATAAAAATGATGTTTGCTGTAAAAATGGTTAATAACAATGTTGTAGATAACTTCATCATATATCTTGTGTTAAAATTTCAGGACCATAGGTCAAACGGTTTAGGAGTTATAGCTGTTCAAAGTTAGCATTTCCGAAATTGTTTGCTCTCTGGAATTTCTGGACAGCACTGATACGATTGTCTATTTTGGGTAATATAAATTGTGAATTAGCTTTTGGTGATTAAATAAGAGTTGTAGACAATTTTATAAGCTTTCTATAAAGTCCAAGATCACCACATTTGGATAAGTAGAACTTCGGTTATGAGTAAAACAAGTAGCTGCTGTTTTGTAGTGTGGTACATAAACTGCTGAAGTGTTTGATTGAGTCATTAAGAAGAGATATGCACCTACTCAGTAAAACACGATACACTTGTTATTACTTCAGCACCATAATGTTAAGAATACGTACAAGAATGCATTCATCACGTATCATCATATTATACTTGTCGGCATACATACATTCGCAATACCTTATTCCATCTTCATGCATCTAGGATCGGAGGAAGAAATAACATTGCTGGAGTTCGACGAAGTAGAGGAAGGGGACCAGCCAGAGAATCCTCAAGCCATAGCTCCCGAAGAAGAGGAGCAGATCCCTGAAGAGCTTCCGGAGTGCCCTGACCACCGCCCCACTTCCTTTCTGAAAGGCAAACCCCGGAGCATTCTAAGTCTCCCAATGTTTTACAAAATAATACTTGAATCCTTTATGATTGATGCATTAGGTTATAGGAGTTGTCTAGAAACACTTGATGCATGGAACTACCTTGTCTAGATATATACACCTTTAACCCTGTGTAGGTCTAGAATCGAATATATGCTTAGCCCTGCTTAGACCGGTAGAAGTCGGGTGATTTCCTGTCACCTGTGAGATATAGGTGGATACCGAAGCACGGTTGGCTATATTTGCTATCGTGGGAAGAGAACCATGGGGTAATGTAAATGGAGACCGGGCGGGATGTCGATAGAGAAGCAACAAGGCATGGAGGTCTTGGGTGTGGATCTATCCCCGTCTGTGTCGATTAAGGACCGTATCGTTGTTGGCACTTCTGACAAGATTGAATGCATGCCTCTCACTTAGCTGGATGGATAACTCATTCCGACCGCGAAGCCGAGTAGCTCAACTCAGGCCAAGCCTCGTTCTGTTGTGTGCCCTCTGCGGGGAGCGGATCTATAGACCGTGGGCAAGCATGACCTGAGCGACCTGGTCCGGGACCGTGGGCAGGCATGGCTTGAGCGACCTGGCTACCGTTAGTCCCTGATTGCGCAGCGGTGTACGAACCCGCGAAATGTGTACCTAAGTTGTACCAAAGGTGACCTGACGCGACCTCGACGGGGAAAGTGTGGGTTTGTGTTAGGAATAAATTGTCAGCTGGTTGAAATCGATTCGAATCGCCGTCTCTCCCGGATAGTGAGAAACTTGGCTAGCCCCAACATCGTAGTAATTGTACTATGAAATATAATGGTTCGGATAAACATGGAATTACAATACCTGCTATGGTTACTATTGTATGCTTTTAAAATGATATACTACATGTTTGGCACAGGTTAGTTGCTAATTTAGAGATGGATAGTTATAATTAACTTGATAACGGAATCATAATGATGTAACTGAGTTAATCGCTTTTATGCAAAATATTGTCAAGCTATCTCCACTTATACAGCCTTGCATGATCCTTGGAGTCATTTTATTTCTGGTTTATGACGGGTAAGTCTAGCTGAGTACATTCTTATACTCAGGGTTTTATTTCCCATTATTGCAGATGGCACTGTGTATCATGGTTATTGCAAGAGTTGCTTCTATCCCGCTGTGGATGAGGAGTAAGCCTTGGGCAGGCTTCTTATTAATCCTTCTACATGCTTTTGTGGACCATGATCGTATTTTGGCACTGTATTAAACTATGTTGGAAACTTTACTTTCAAACTTAATTTGCTTCCACTTTTATCTATCAACTTGGTTTGTAATAACTGGGTTTCATACTCTAATGATGAAAATGTATCTGTGAACTTTATGTAATATGTGACATGTATGTTGAATCATGTACGATCTTGGTTGTTGTAAATCGTTTATCGAGACCCGTTGTGGTACTCGATGGACTACCGGGTTTATATGGGTTCAAGTATGACAGTGCGTCCGCTTGCGGGCTGCCATTATACTTGTACTCTTATAAATTGGTCAGTTCTGTGATAGCTGACATCAGAGCAAGATTCAACGTTAATTGTCACATGTGTAATTAAAACAAAAGTTTTTGTTTTCCAAAACCTTTTCTTGTAACTGATAGCTATATAAATAGGTATTTGAAATCTAAAGTGTGCCAATGATCACCTTCCTTATGCCCAAATTAAGGACTATTAGGTGGCTATTTAAGTACTAACATGGGGGTTTTAAATTTCATCGTCCATATGGCGTGCTATTGTATGGATGCTATTCACTTGAGTGGTAATGTATGGATCAAATGCCTCTACGCTAAGGTAAGATGATGAGTGGCATGACCGCAAGATGAGAGCGTGCGGTCGGGGAGAGTTAGTTTTGGTACGGCTATGTATGCATGCTTGCGTGTGTATATGGTGCGTATTTAATTGTGGGTATACACTGTTATCGGGTAGCTTTGATATGGAAGTATATGTATGGGTATACATATATGGAAGTATTTAGATTTACATTCTGCATATTTACTTATGGGTTTGGGCTGAAATGAAACTCTTATGCAGGTACACTAACAACAAAACGTGTAGCTCGACTAGTTACGCTATATATGAGAGAACGTATGTATGCCACCGTATATGTCGCTAGAAATAATTTTTCCTAAATTTGTGAGGACGTACGAAACGAGCATGCATCATGATAATTATCATTCAAATAATTATATTGTTCCTCCCCTTCAAAATTTCTTACTCGGTTATGTAACTCTTATCCATTATGGCCTTGTCTCACAAAAGTGTACATGTTGATAGTACCGATGGCAGCACCAGTTGGATGTGAGAAGTTCCTGATGGTTTTTGGAACTCCTACTCTGCTGTGGAGAGTTTTGCACTTTATGGGGTACCATGAACCACCCCTCTATCACTGGAATAAAGGGACTTGAGCCAGCAACTTGCACGGGCCCAGCATGTAGTGATGGGTTTTCAGCATGAGGTGCATAATTTGAACAACCAACTGCACCCGATCCTTAGTAAGGAAGACAAAGATCCAGAAATGTTAGTAGAAGATGACGGCTGGGACGAGAAAGAAGTGGAGCCAGAGAATGAGGATGATCCTATCTCCGACCTCGACAGCGATCTTAATGAAGATTAGAGTCGCCTAGTGACTAGTATGTTAACACGGTGCAAGCCCGGTAAGTGATCAAATTGGTGATGTCATGTTGTGAGAATGAATTATCATGCCTCTGTTTTTATTGTATGAATTCAAGATTCTCTCCAGTAATTTCAGTTGGGCATGATTATACAATTCATCTACAATCTCTTGACATCAATCAATAATCGCTTATTGTTGCAACTTCGCAGATGACTCGCACCCATGCAGGAGCTAGTAGCAGCCATGATGGCAACAGCGATGACTTACCACCGCCACCACCGTCGTCTGCTCAGGAGTTCTTTGCCCAATTTTTGGGGAGCCAAAGGACAACGGAGGAAGCTTTGCGCCTCATTGCGTAGAACACAGCTCGTGGCCACCCACAGCAACAAGGGCCTGAGCCAAACCAGCATAGTACCTTCAAGGAATTTTTGGATACAAAGCCTCCTACCTTCAAGGTGGCAGAGGAACCGCTCTAGGCGGACGAGTGGCTCAACACAATTGAGCAAAAGTTCCATCTGCTAAGAGTCACCGAGCACCTAAAGGCTGATTATGCGTCCCATCAGTTGCAGGGACCGACAGGGATTCGGTGGACCCATTTCCTGTCCTCTCTACCTGCCAATGCACAGGTCACGTGGGAGCAGTTCAAGTTGGCCTTTCGGGGACATCACATTCCCCCAGGCCTAATGCACATGAAGGTGGCTGAATTTATGAGGCTCACACAGGGGACAAAGACCGTTACAGAATATATGCATGCGTTCAACAACCTGTCCAGGTATGCCCCAGGTTTTGTTGATACCGAAGAAAAGAAGATAGAAAGTTTCAAGCAAGGTCTTGGCACAAAGCTGATGAAGACTATGGTCAACTCCAAGTGCACCACCTACAACGAGTTCATCAGTGATGCACTGACTCAAGAAAACCAAAACAATCTGCATGCGGCAGCAAAGAGCTGCGAGAGGGCGGCTGAGGTGGGTGCCTCAGGACCTTCACAGTCCAGAGCTCTAGTGGTAGCTAGGCCACCATTTCGACCACCAGCACCTAAGTTCCAGCCTCAGAAGGTATTTCGTAAGGCGTTCACCATTGCCTTACCCAAGGGGAATGGAGGGCAAGGAAGCTCCACAGGACCCAAAAACAATCAACCCTGCTTCAACTGTAATCAAGTAGGTCATTGGGCCAAGGAATGCCCCCATCCTAAGAAGATCAGCAATCAGAATCAAGAAAATCAGAGGCAGGCGAGTCATAAGGCACGTCCTGGATACGTGCATTATACTAAGCCTTACATTATACTACTGTTGAAGAGGTTCCTACAGGAGAAGTTGTCACTGCTAGTATGTTTCTTGTCAACAAGCATCCCACCATTGTTTTATTTGATTCAGGAGCATCTCATTCGTTTATGAGCCAAGCATTTGCATCTAGACATGATCAGAAAATAGTTGAGGTGAGCAAGGGTGGTTATAGTATAAATTCTACTGGGGCCACTATCTCTACAAATAAGATGGTTAAAGATGTGCACATCTCTATACAAGGAAGGGAGTATACAACAGATCTGATAATATTGCCCAGATTATCTATAAATGTGATCTTTGGCATGAATTGGATGAAACATCATGGTGTTCTCATTGACACTAGCACTCGGACAGTTATGTTGAGAGAGCCAAAGGGAGGTAATGCTTTCGTAGTACCACTTTCCCGCAACTTTGAACTATAGAACTTGTCTTGTGCTATCCAAGCCACTACCCTATGTGATATCCCAGTGGTTTGTGAGTTTCCTGATGTATTCCCAGATGAGTTACCAGGTTTACCACCTAATAGGGATGTGGAATTTAAGATTGAGTTAGTGCCAGTACGGCACCCATCTCAAGAAGGCCCTATAGGATGCCACCCAATGAGTTAGCAGAACTTAAGATTCAGTTACAGGATCTATTGGACAAGGGTCTTATCCAACCTAGTTCATCTCCTTGGGGATGTCCAGCATTGTTTGTGAAGAAGAAGGACAAGTCCTTGAGAATGTGTGTGGATTATAGACCACTTAATGCGGTGACCATTAAAAACAAGTATCCGTTGCCTCGCATTGACATCTTGTTTGATCAGTTGGCAAAAGCAAAGGTATTCTCAAAAATTGACTTGAGATCAGGCTATCATCAGATAAAAAATCAGGCCAGAGGACATACCTAAAACTGCTTTTTCCATTAGGTACGGCTTATATGAGTATTTGGTTATGTCTTTCGGACTGACAAATGCTCCTACCTACTTTATGTATCTGATGAATTCGGTATTCATGCCCGAGCTCGATAAGTTCGTGGTCGTGTTTATCGATGATATATTGATATATTCAGAAAATGAGTCAGATCATGAAGCACATCTGAGGATTATTTTATCCAGACTGAGGGAGCACAAGTTATATGCAAAGTTTAGTAAGTGTGAGTTTTGGTTGAGCAAAGTACCTTTCTTAGGTCATATTTTATCAAGAGATGGAATATCAGTGGATCCATCGAAAGTACAAGAGGTCATGGATTCGAAAGCACCGACTTCGGTTCATGAAGTTCGGAGTTTTCTAGGGTTAGCAGGATATTATCGTCGTTTCATTCCAGATTTCTCAAAGATAGCTAAACCCATGACTAGGCTACTTCAGAAAGATGAGAAGTACAAATGGACGCCAGAATGTGAAGCTGCTTTTAACACCATCGGAACTCTATTGACTACAGCGCCTGTTTTAGCACAACCCGACATTGAAAAGCCTTTCGATGTATTTTGTGATGCATCAGACATAGGTTTGGGGTGTGTGCTTATGCAAGAAGAAAGAGTAATTGCATATGCTTCTCAGCAGTTGAGGAAGCATGAAGTCAACTACCCCACGCATGATTTAGAACTTGCAGCAGTTGTTCATGCATTAAAGATATGGAGACATTATTTGTTGGGCAATGTATGTCATATATATACTGACCACAAAAGTCTAAAGTATATCTTTACCCAACCAGAGCTGAACATGAGACAACGAAGATGGCTAGAGCTGATTAAGGACTACAATTTGGAAGTGCACTACCATCCGGGAAAAGCTAATGTAGTAGCAGATGCACTCAGTCAAAAGTCTCATTGCAACACTATGGATGCATTATTGGAAGATGGATTTAATTTGCTACATCCTGTTGTACTGCATAATATCACTATTAGTTGTTCACTTGAGAGCAAAATCATAGAACTGCAGAAAACAGATGTGGGTATATTTCACATCAAGAGAAAGATGCAAGAACATGAAACCAAGCATTTTAGATTAGATGAAAGAGGTGTGCTATGGTTTGAGGACCGACTTGTGGTACCAAAAGACCGTGAGCTTAGAAATCAAATTTTAGATGAAGCTCATTCGTCCAAGTTGTCAATCCATCCGGGTAGTAGCAAAATGTATCAAGATTTGAAGACCCGTTTTTGGTGGACTAAAATGAAGAAGGAGATCGCAGCCTATGTCGCTAGGTGCGATAATTGCAGTAGAGTAAAGGCTATTCATATGAAATCTGCTGTATTACTTCAGCCATTACCGATTCCAGGTTGGAAATGGGAAGAAATTAGTATGGACTTTATCACAGGTCTTCCATTGACACAGCAAGATCACGATTCAATATGGGTTATTGTAGATCGTCTCACCAAGTCAGTCCATTTTATACCAGTGAACACAAGGTATCATGTGGGAAAGTATGCTGAGCTGTATTTTTCTCAGATCGTGAGACTACATGGAGTACCCAGGACTATAATCTCAGATCGAGGACCACAGTTCATAGCTCATTTTTTGGAGCACTTGCACCAGGCTTTGGGAACTAAATTGATCAGAAGTTCGGCATATCATCCGCAAACTTCAGGACAGATGGAGCGAGTGAACCAAATCTTAGAAGATTTGCTAAGAGCTTGTGTTATATCTTCCAAAGGTTCATGGGAGAAATGGTTACCTTTAGCCGAGTTCTCCTATAACAACAGTTATCAAGCAAGTATCAAGATGGCTCTATTTGAAGCTTTGAACGACAGAAAATGTAGAACTCTGTTAAATTGGATTGAGCCCGGTGAAAGGGGATACTTTGGTATTGACTTTGTCAATGAAGCTGAAGAGCAAGTGCGTGTTATCCAACAACATATGAAGGCAGCTCAATCGAGACAAAAGAGTTATGCTGATAAGAGAAGAAGACCACTGACTTTTGAAGTGGGTGACTATGTATACTTGAAAGTATCACCCATGAAAGGGGTGAAGAGATTTGGGATGAAAAAGAAGCTTTCACCTAGATATGTGGGGCCATACAAGATTTTGGAATGGAAAGGAAATGCTGCTTATAAGTTACAACTTCCACTAGAAATGAGTGCAATCTTTGATGTCTTCCATGTTTCTCAGTTAAAGAAATGTCTTTGTGTACCTAAAGAAGCTATTGCACCCACCAATGTACAGCTTCAATCGGATTTGACCTATGAGGAAAAGCCAATTCGAGTATTAGAAGAGATGGAAAGAGTAACCCGGAGTAAGGTCATTAAGTTCTATAAGGTGGTGTGGAACAATCACAGTGAACAAGATGCTACGTGGGAACGAGATGATTATTTAAGAGAGGTTTATCCCGCCTTTTTCCAAGAATGGTAGGTCTTGCAAATCTCGGGATGATATTTTTATAAGGGGGAGGGGCTGTAACACCCTAGGTGTTAGCCTTGCATAAATTGACTTGCATAGCATGAGCATGAGCATCAAGCATTCATATATAAGCATTTACACTTGAAACATTTGATTGAAACATATGCAACATTGCTTGTTATTTTATGTTTCTTGGTATATATGCATATGATCATGAGTAAATACATGTAGATGGTTGATATGAGTCACAAAAACATGTTAGCAACACTTAGGTTAGCAAATGGAACATTGTTCATGAATGTCACCTTTCATGATCAAGCACTTAAGTAATGTTACATGTGTTGACCTGGATAGCCCTATGTGTGACCAATGCATGAAATGATTGGGTGACCTTGCAATTAGCTTAAACATGTTTAGAGTATCATTATGAACAACTTTGATATTCATGGTTAGGAGTAAATAGGTCATTAAGCCCTAGTGTGAAGGTATACCATCATTTGAATGTAACATGTTTGACCAAGTTTAAACTATGTGCTAGAGACCTTGCATGGAGGTAGTCACTAAAGCAAAGTTGTAGTGTTTGGCAAGAGGAACAACTTTTATTTTTGGGTCATTGACTGGTTTAGCTCCTAACATGCTTGATTTTGGCTCACAAAAATCACTAATACACTGATTTCTACACTTAGAAATTTTTTCTAAGTCTAAGATGTACAGTCTGCCGAGCTAACTTGGAGATGATCTAACTCAGTTTTGGTGGAGAGTTGGAGCATGATCCTTTGAGAACAAATGTAACTGGTACATAGGTCTACAAAAGTCATTTAGGTCATTTGCACTATGGAGCTACGGTTTAGCAGTTAAATCGTTGTCAAAACTCGCTGTCAGGCATTGCATCGCTTAACTGATGAACTGATCGACGCCAT
Source organism: Miscanthus lutarioriparius (assembly GCA_904845875.1). Classification (NCBI taxonomy): domain Eukaryota; kingdom Viridiplantae; phylum Streptophyta; class Magnoliopsida; order Poales; family Poaceae; genus Miscanthus; species Miscanthus lutarioriparius. The sequence continues at coordinate 42,128,886 of CAJGYO010000008.1, read as the reverse complement.
TTCAGTGGCCAACACCGGCAGGCTTCGCTCGCCGCGTGGTGGCCAACGACGGTCGTGCGTCACCGGCGCCCTGCCCAGTGTGGCCAAGGCGGGCCAACGAGCACTACTTCACTCCCAGCACCCGCCCGCACTAAGTGCACTCGCCATTTGCATTTCCTCAGCTTCCTTCCTCGCCCGCAGCAGCAGCCGCCTCCGCACCGAGCGCCGCCGTAGCCAGCTCGCCCTCACCGCTTCTCCACCACCGCAGCTGCTCCACCAGCACCCTCGTGACTCACCGCATCCACCCGTGCTCGCTGACCTTTCTCGATAAGCCCCAGCACCGTGCACGAGCTCGCCGGAGTTCCGCGGCCGAGTCCGTCACCGTGGCCGGAGCGCCACCGTCCACCTTTCCACACGATAGCTTGTGCGCTAGGTTCGCCTGAGTCGGTAGAATCTCGTCCGCGCCTTAGTTGGAATCGCCGTGGTCTCCACCGGCATAGCACCGCCGCCCCGCTCCTCTGTGCTGCCATGGTCGCCGCCGTCATCGCTAGCGCCGATGAGAGGCCCAACCAAGTAGACCAATCGATGCGCTAGGTCACGAAGTTCATGTCGTGTTGATGTCACCGCCGGCGAACTCGCCGTCGATGAGCTCTGGCCGCGCGAGCATCGCGCAGCGCCGCTGCTCTATTCTGTGTCCCTGACGGGTGGGGTCCCCTGTCAGGCGGCACCCAGCTGTCAGCGGCAGTTAGAGAGTAGGATAGTTCATTTGATTCAGGATTTCATGCTGTTTTGCAATATTTATATCTCCAGTTGTATAGATTCAAAAATTGTGAACTAAATTTTGTAGTGTTCCTGAAGAAGTGTAGTATTTATGAAAAATATTATACTGGCTTTTGTAGTAAAGTTTTTGGAGGATTTAAATGGAAACTTGAAATGCGTTTTTAAATGCATGTGAATTTGTTTATTTTATATCTAGAGTTACTGTGCTGCAAACATTATGAAATTTTTGTGGTAAGCTGTTATTGACTAGTATAAGATCTGGTAAAAATTTCAGGGTCAGTGCATAAGTAGATTTTTAGTTATAGATTTTTTTCCTTTTATAATTAGGAGATCCTTGTATGAATTTTTATAAATTATTTATGAATCCAATATTCATGAAATTTGTTGGAGGATATCCTAGTACCATAAGGATGCTAAGAAAAATATAAAATCTGTTGTTTGACACTTTTCACTAAGGTTTTCTATTTATGCTATTTTAAGCCTTTATGTCTTGTCTTTTTTGTATAGAATGTTTTACTTGGTAAAATGGCATGAAACTTTTAGAGTAGTCTTTTGGTATATGTTTATTATTTAACCTATGTATCTCAATAAAATAATAAAGACATTTAAATAAATAGTTTGGGCTTCACCAATATGTTTTCTTGAGTGTATTTGGTATGCTTAAACTGTTGGTAGACTTTGTGTTGTCAAACTTTGAGTGATTACTTCAAGTAGAAGTATTGTTGCTTTATAATGCGATTTGGAAGAGTTTCCGGACAGATTCTGTAGTTTAATAAGTTGCATGATAAAAATGATGTTTACTGTAAAAATGGTTAATAATAAAGTTGTAGATAACTTTATGATATGTCTTGTGTTAAAATTTTAGGACCATAGGTCAAACGGTTTAGGAGTTATAGCTGTTTAAAGTTAGCATTTCCGAAATTGTTTGCTCTCTGGAATTTCTGGACAGCATTGATACGATTGTCTGTTTTGGGTAATATAAATTGTGAATTAGCTTTTGGTGATTAAATAAGAGTTGTAGACAATTTTATAAGCTTCCCATAAAGTCCAAGATCACCACATTTGGATAAGTAAAACTTTAGTTATGAGTAAAACAAGTAGTTGTTGTTTTGTAGTGTGGTACATAAACTGCTGAAGTGTTTGATTGAGTCATTAAGAAGAGATATGCACCTACTCAGTAAAACACGATACACTTGTTATTACTTCGGCACTATGATGTTAAGAATATGTACAAGAATGCATTCATCACATATCAACATATTATACTTGTCGGCATCCATACATTCGCAATACCTTATTCCATCTTCATGCATCTAGGATCGGAGGAAGAAATAACATTGCTGGAGTTCGACGAAGTAGAGGAAGGGGACCAGCCGGAGAATCCTCAAGCCGCAGCTCCCGAAGAAGAGGAGCAGATCCCTGAAGAGCTTCCGGAGTGCCCTGACCACCGCCCCACTTCCTTTCTGAAAGGCAAGCCCCGGAGCATTCTAAGTCTCCCAATGTTTTACAAAATAATACTTGAATCCTTTATGATTGATGCATTAGGTTATAGGAGTTGTCTGGAAACACTTGATCCATGGAACTACCTTGTCCAGGTATATACACCTTTAACCCTATGTAGGTCTAGAATCAAATATTTGCTTAGCCCTGCTTAGACCGGTAGAAGTCGGGTGATTTCCTGTCACCTACGAGATATAGGTGGATACCGAAGCACGGTTGGCTATATTTGCTATCGTGGGAAGAGAACCATGGGGTAATGTAAATGGAGACCGGGCGGGATGTTGATAGAGAAGCAACAAGGCATGGAGGTCTTGGTTGTGGATCTATCCCCGTCTATGTTGATTAAGGACCGTACCGTTGTTGGCACTTCTGACAAGATTGAACGCATGCCTCTCACTTAGCTGGCCGGATAACTCATTCCGACCGCGAAGCCGAGTAGTTCAACTTAGGCCGGGCCTTGTTCTATTGTGTGCCCTCTGCAGGGAGCGGATCAATAGACCGTGGGCAAGCATGACCTGAGCGACCTGGTCCGGGACCGTGGGCAGGCATGGCTTGAGCGACCTGGCTACCGTTAGTCCCTGATTGCGCAGCGTTGTACAAACCCGCGAAATGTGTACCTGAGTTGTACCAAAGGTGACCCGACGCGACCCCGACGGGGGAAGTGTGGGTTTGTGTTAGGAATAAATTCCCAGCTAGTTGAAATCGATTCGAATCGCCATGTCTCCCGGATAGTGAGAAACTTGGCTAGCCCCAACATCGTAGTAATTGTACTATGAAATATAATGGTTTGGATAAACATGGAATTACAATACCTGATATGGTTACTATTGTATGCTTTTAAAATGATATACTACATGTTTGGCACAGGTTAGTTGCTAATTTAGAGATGGATAGTTATAATTAACTTGATAATGGAATCATAATGATGTAACTGAGTTAATCGCTTTTATGGAAAATGTTGTCAAGCTATCTCCACTTATACAGCCTTGTATGATCCTTGAAGTCATTTTATTTCTGGTTTATGACGGGTAAGTCTAGCTGAGTACCTTCTCGTACTCAGGGTTTTATTTCCCATTGTTGCAGATGGCACTGTGTATCATGGTTATTGCAAGAGTTGCTTCTATCCCGCTGTGGATGAGGAGTAAGCCTTGGGCAGGCTTCTTATTAATCCTTCTACATGCTTTTGTGGACCATGATCGTATTTTGGCACTGTATTAAACTATGTTGGAAACTTTACTTTCAAACTTAATTTGCTTCCGCTTTTATCTATCAACTTGGTTTGTAATAACTGGGTTTCATACTCTGATGATGAAAATGTATCTGTGAACTTTATGTAATATGTGACATGTATGTTGAATCATGTATGATCTTGGTTGTTGTAAATCGTTTATCGAGACCCGTTGTGGTACTCGACGGACTACCGGGTTTATATGGGTTCAAGTATGACAGTGCGTCCGCTTGCGGGCTGCCATTGTACTTGTACTCTTATAAATTGGTCGGTTCTGCGACACTCTCTCCCACCAGGGACGGTGGATTCTCTCTCTCTAGATCTAGCTCTAGAGAACATGAGCATTCGAAGAGCTTCATAACTCTAAAACTCTAAAGCTACACAGAGTTCATGCTTCAATACTTAGCGCACGTTAGAGCCCCTGTCACTCTCAGCCCTTCGGTTCAGAGTCCGACCAGGCCTTTAACACCCCCCTTCTTATTCCTACTCGTTTGTAACCCCACAACAAACTTTGAGCACCTGGGCTCAGGAATGAAGTCTCCGACCGACCAAAACTGGACATAGGACACGTTGCCTGAACCAGTATAAATCATGTGTCATTGAGTGCTAGGCCACATCTGATCACAACGCACGGCAAAACTACAAATATTTACTTGTTGGTCACTTTTCGCACCGACAGTTGGCGCTATCCGTGGGAAAGACGCCATGCGTTCATGCTTCTGGTCATCAGATGGCCCATCTTTCCACCATCTTCGACATGGCGGGCTTAAGTGATACGATCTGCTTTGGCTTGCTGGAGTTTCCCACGCTCTCACCTATTGGGATGTGGGTTCCTCCCATCTTTGAGCCATTCCAGACCTTCCTCTTCGAAAGTCTAGACTTCGTCGCCGACCAGCTCGACGTACTCCGCCTCCGTGAGGAGGCACCTGTCCTAGCGTGCACTAGAGGAGGAGCGCCCTCCGCCAGCCCCAAGCCGCTCGACGACCTCAACGATGAGACACCTATGCTTCGCTTCGAGCCCACGCTGGGCTCAAACCCCACTATGAGTAATGTATATATTGTTCTTTACTCGCTATTTAATATCTTTCGCTAACTCTCTGGAGGGACCCCGTTGTCCCCACCGCAATCGCCATGCGACTGGTTCCCCTATGGCCTTGCGTCCCCCGTGGATGCGTACCCGTGGGGGTTCCAAAGGATGCTGACGCCACCCCCTCTCACATCTAAATTCATGGGGATGGCGGGCTACGCTCCCACCTCTTTCCATGACCTCATGGATGATGAGGTCAAAAGCAACGGCTCCAGCATCGGTGACGTCATGGCACCTAGCCACCCTTTGTCCTAGGAGTGCACTATGGTAGATGCTCTGGGACAGCCTCCAGTGGTAGCAGAGTCTCTATAGACTCACGCCCCTCTGGACCCTCATGCGGAGGCCCTCGCACATGCGTAGGGGCACGGTGAGGAGTTACGACAAAGGTGGCAGAGCCAGCCGCCACCCACGCTGGCACGCTCGGAGCAGCACGCTACGCCCCACGCGTGTAACCCCACGAGTGGTGCAAGGGGTCACGCCCGTCAGGTCCAGCGCTACATCCTGGACGAGGGAAATGACCCCCTCAGTTCACTCGAGCTAACCAGAACATCGCTACTTTAGCAATGCTTCTACGCGGCCTCCCCAAGCCGGCCGACCCCTTGGAGCAAGCAATCCACCGGAACCTCCGGGCGCTGGTGGAGACCACCGCCGTTCAACAGGCACAGAGCTCCGTGTCGTGACATCGGCTCATGGCCTCTTCCCCACCAGGGGACAGGAGCCGCACTAGTCAACTCGCTCCATCCATTCGACACTACAGTTGTTGAGAGTGGGGCAGGATCCCGTGGCTGCACAGTAGCCCAACCCAGCGCCCGCTCCACACCGGCTACCTGTGCGTGAACGTCTCGGGCCGAACCGTGACGCTCGCAGCGTCATCGACAATCGACGCCATGCCTGGCATGATGATGACGTTTATCGAGTGGAGGCGAGAGCAGGCGGCGTAGATCTCGGCCTGACCATCGAGGAGTGTGGGGACACGCACCCTAGGCATGGTCGCCGACCAGTCAATCGGAGTCCCAGCCCAAACGGCCCGGGACCACGGGCCTTTGGCTGTTGCATCCAGAGAGCACCATTTCCACAGCGCTTCCGACCACCGGGGAGACCAACCCCAGTATATGGCTCTATAAGGAAAATGGACCTTAGGCTCATTTATTTTGGATTTTGGTGTTTGATGACCAACACAACCAAATTGGACTAATCAATTTGTAAGTGATTGTTTTGTAGTCCAATAGGGTGAAAGACGTGACCTGGACAAAGGCGACGTGATGATCCGATGATCAACACCATAAGCAAGACCTTAGAAGCACAAGAGAAGACCCAAGATATCAAGCAAAGTCCAAGAATGAAGATAGGAACCAAGCCGTACGCAAGATCATGAAGAAACGAGTTCACAGTAGTGACCAGACGCTAGACAGGACGCTGGAGGAAAGTGACCGGACGCTCCAATCAAGAGGCTCGGCAAACAGGCGTCAGTAGCAGTGACCGGACGCTAGACCGGACGCTGGTGGCAAAATCAACCGGACGCAGGACAGCAGAGTCCGGTCGAGTACAAAGAGGTTCTAGAGCGGCGACAATGCGATCGGATGCGTCCGGTGGCATGTGACCGGACGCTGGTTCGTGATATGTATTCTCGTTTAAATCTAATAATCAATGAGCTCAATTCTATAGGATTAACAAAGCTAGGTGATGCGGACATCATGAGGAAGATCATCTCCGTGCTACCATAAAAGAAATATGCAATCATCATCACCATCCTTCACAACATGGAGGACTTGAGCACCATGACCCCCGCCATAGTCATTGCCAAGATAGTGGCATTTGAAATGTCACGCAAGATGGGTCAAGAAGAAGCCTCTTCATCATGCAAAGGCAAAGCTCTCGCATGTAGCGAGAAAAGGAAGATGAAGGGCAAGCAAGTTGAGACAAGTTCAAGCTCAAGCTCCTCAAGTGAAGATGAAGAAGAAGAAGAAGATGAGGATGATGATGATGATGAAGATTCAAGTGATGATGATCAATCTTCCTCCTCCACCTCCGACCTTGATAAAGAATCAATCAAACTTATCAACAAGGTGGAGAAGATGATCCAAAGGCTCAATGTCAAGGGTGTGCCTATCCAAATTCAAGATCTCATTTTCACCAATCAAAGAAATGAGCAAAGAAAGAAAGGATGCTATGGATGCGGCGAGTTGGGGCACTTTGTGGAAGTTTGTCCAAACAAGCCCACACCCAAGACAAATAAGAAGGCATGCAAGAACCAAGCCCTCACATCAATAAGGTCATGGGATGATTCTTCAAGTGAAGAAGAACACCATCACAAGAGGCGAGGGCGCAAGCACTCATCATCAAGCTCTTCTCGTATGTGCCTTATAGCACGAGGTAACAAAAGCTCATCCTCTAGTGAGAGTGATAGTGATGATGAGATGCCTTCTTACCATAAAATTGTGTAACAAAATCTTAATTATGCTAAAGTTTGCATGAGTCAACAAAAGAAGCTCAAAAAATTAAAAGAAAAGCTGGGTAGTTCACAAAAAGCATACAAAACTTTGCTTGAACAATATGAGAACTTTGTCAATTTCAATGTTGAACTATCTACTAAAATTGAGCAACTTGAGGCTAGTGCAACAACAAATGCATGCACAATCAATGATGAGCAACTTGTAAAGAAAAATGAAAAATTAAAAGAAAAGTTAGCTAGCTCACAAGATGCTTATAAAAGTTTGCTTGCTGAAATGGAAACCATGTGCAAACATTGTGATGAGCTAACTAATAAAGTTGCTAATCTTGAAGCCGTTAGTACAACCCCCACCAAGGCATCTAAAAAGAAAAGTTCTATCTTTAACATGTCTAAAAAGGATGCCTCTACTTCTTGTAATGATTTATGTTTAGACTCATCCTTGTGCAACCAAGTTTGTGTTAAGAAAGTTGTTGTAGATACATGCACACAAGAGGTTGCAAAGGAGAATGAGCAACTCAAGCAAGAAGTCGCTCGCCTCACCAAGGACTTGACTCAAGAGAAAGGCAAGGCGAAGCAAGCCCAACTTCATCAAGATAACACCGTCAAGGGAGTGAAGAAGCTTGATGAAGGATAAACCGTGGTTTGCTACATGTGCCACAAGGAAGGCCACAAGTCCTATGAGTGCAAGGTGAAGAATGGGGGAGGAGCAAAGAAGAAAGAGAAGAAGCAAACAAGCAAGCTCTCCAGCACCTACACTAACAAGGTGGACAAGAAGGCCTCCACACCATACTTGTTAAAGAAGAAGAAAAATGACATGGTGGTGGCCATCAAGGTGAACAAGCAATCCAACAATGGGGTCAAACGCTTTTGGGTGCCAAAGGAAATCATTTCCAACATGAAGAGCACCAAGAAGGTTTGGATCCCGAAAGGGAAGTGAGAAGTCCAATGGACTTCGGGGAATTTGGAGACTTGGCACAGTATGGATGCATTTCATGGGGTGCATCATGATGGACAAAATCATTGCCAAGTGGGTTAGTGAATACTATGGACCCAAATTCTCCTTCCCATGTTAGGTAACTAGATGTTATTACTTTCAATTGGTATTTCCTTCAAGTGGTATTTCTTACAAATTGGTATTTTTAAGCATCTAGTTACTTTTCACGGCTATGTTTGCATTTGCATCCTTATATCTTTTGTCATGCATACACTAGGTATATCTTATGGTAGGCTTGCTCGGTTTCATTATTAACCCTTGGAGCAAACCTACATGGTCTAAAATTGTTTAGGAGCACGACACATAGCTTGTCTTTTGACTGTTCATCTAATATGGGCCAAAGTTCAAATTGTAGATAATTTCTCCCGAATATCATCTTCGAAAATGATTCTCACATTCATGAGATGTCATCTTTCAAGTGGTATTATTGATTCTAAAATCAATGTGCATGTCTTCTACAAGTATTCCACACTTGTGTGCACAAATTTAGGAGGAGGTTACTCTACAAGTTGGATGCTTTGAGACTAACACCTTTTCAAGCTTATCATGTGTGTAGTAGTCTCATTGCAAGGAAAATGGAGTCCCCGGAGATAAGCATCATACTTCAAATATCCACCACCTATTGCAAGTGGTAGAAATCAAATTGGTTTCCACATGTGGTATTTCTAAACTGATATCATCATGTTGATTTCATTTTGATATTTATATGCTTTCTCCATGCATTATATAGATTAAATTCCCTTGAGAAATAATTTGCCAAATATGCATATGCCTTGCTTTCCACCATATGTATGCATATATTTAGGGGGAGCTTAATCTATATAATGTGAGAGTCAAATTTTGTGACCTATTCCACTCTACACATAAAGGATCACAAAGTTTGACCCTCCCTTGTGCTACTAATGTTTTCCTTTTCGGTGTTTGATTCCAAAGAGGGAGAATTTAGAGGACCAAAAGCAAGCATTAATAATTTACAAGTGGTAATAGTCTGAGAAAGGAAGGATTATGGATTGCCTATGTAATGGAGAGAATTTGTAGGAAGCAAGGCTTAAATCCATAATGCCACATGGGGACATTTGCAAGGGCAAGATAAGTTTTTATGTGGTATTCTTTAGTCTTACAAGTAGTATCTTAGTATCTTTTAGCATCATATAATCTTGCCCCTTGCATTGCATCCTAGCAAGTAGGTAGTTTTCAAATTTCAAAAATTTTATTATTTGCTTGCTTTGGTCGTGTTGTCATCAATCACCAAAAAGGGGGAGATTGTAAGGAAAATGGACCCTAGGCCCATTTACTTTGGATTTTGGTGTTTGATGACCATTTTCCTTTGCCACGCATAGACCAGATAATCGACTCCACCTTAGGATGTGAAATCCTCTCCTTTCTGGATGCCTACTCTGGCTACCACCGGATCGCGGTGAAAGAGTCCGACCAGGCCGTGACTTCATTCGTCACCCCGTATGGTTCATACTGTTATGTAACCATGCCTTTTGGTCTAAAGAACGCTGGCGCCACCTATCAACGGTGCATGCAGCGGTGCTTTGCCGACCAAATCGACCCGCCCAACCAGCCTAACCAAGTCGAGCGGTCAAAACCAACAATCACCGTCTATGTAGATGACATAGTGGTGAAAAAGGCTCAAGCTAGCGACCTGATCGCAAACTTGGCCGCAACATTCGTGAACCTCCGAAGGTTCAGCGTCAAATTAAATCCCAAAAAATGTGTTTTCGGGGTTCCAAAGGGGAACCTGCTCGGGTACATCGTGTCCGAACGCGGCATCGAAGCTAACCCTGAAAAAATCATGACCATCTCCAACATGGGCCCTATATGCAACATCAAGGGCGTACAGAGTCTCACCGGCTGTTTGGCCGCCCTGAGCCGGTTCATCTTCCGACTTGGTGAGCGGGGGATGCCTCTCTATAAACTTCTCAAGAAGACAGACGCATTCGTCTGGACTGAGGAGGCACAATAGGCTTTGGAGAGCCTCAAAGCATCACTAACCTCGGCCCCAATCCTCGTCGCTCCTGAACGGGGAGAACCCCTCCTCCTCTACATCACGGCAAACAACCATGTTGTGAGCGCCGCCCTTGTCGTCGAGAGGGAGGAGCCGGGATGCCCCCTGAAGGTTCAATGACCGGTGTACTTCATCGGTGAGGTACTTATCGACGCCAAGGCTTGATCCCCCTAGGTGTAGAAACTTCTATACATCATGTTGATGGCGACCCAGAAGCTCCTGCACTACTTCACCGACCATGAAGTCATGGTCATCACCTCATACCCGCTCGGAGACATCGTTCATAACCGCAACGCCGCGGGTTGGATCTCCAAGTGGGCACTCGAGCTCATGGTCCATGACATTAGGTATATCCCCCGCACTGCTGTTAAATCTTAGGCTCTCATTGATTTCATCGCTGAATGGACGGAAGTCCAACTCCCGACCCTAGACGTCACCCATGAGTACTGGACGATGTACTTCGATGGGTCGATCATGGCGTCCGACTCAGGGTCTAGAGTGGTTTTGATCTCCCTGGATGGGAGCAGGCTCCGCTATGCGATCCGTCTTCATTTTTTGGCCTCAAACAACATCGTGGAGTATGAGGCCCTCATCAATGGACTCCGCATCACCGTTGAGCTCAGCACCACGCGGTTGTACGTCTATGGCAACTCGGAGTTGGTCATCGACCAAGTCATGAAGGAGTCCTCTTGCAAGAGCCCTCTCATGCAGCATACTACCACGAGGTGCACAAGCTCAAGGACAGGTTCTAAGGGATCGAACTGCATCATGTCCCCCAAAAGGACAATGATGCTGCTGATTTCCTCACCAAATTGGCTGCCAGGCGGGTTCCGTCTCTAGATGGGGTCTTTTTCAACGACCTCCATGAGCCGTCTACCCGTGTTTTGGAGGATTTGATCTAGACCCACTCCGACACCAATCTGTCACCCGAGGGCTCTGACCTCCCGACGCGTCCCAACCCCAACCAAGTGCTCGGGGGCTCTGACCCAGGCGCCTTTATGGCAACATCGCCCGCCGACATCACCATAATGGTGCTCGATCCGATCGACTAGAGAGCACCACTACTTGCCTACCTCCTCGAAGAGATTCTCCCACCGGAAATGACTAAAGTGCGATGAATCGCTCGACGTGCCAAGACATTAGTCGCCATTGATGACGAACTTTACAAGTGGAGCCCGTCAGGAGTACTCATGAGGTGCATTCCGACCGACCAAGGGAAACAACTTCTCCTCGAAGTTCATGCTGGAATCTGTGGACACCACGCGGCCCCAAGGTCACTGGTTGGAAAAGCTTTCTGCCAAGGTTTTTACTAGCTCCTCCCCAGACCACGAGATGCAGAGGAGGTCATCCGCAGGTGTGAGGGATGCCAGTTCTACACTCGGCAAACTAATTTGTCGGCACGGGAACATCAAACCATCCCCATCTCCTAGCCATTCGTGATCTAGGGGCTCAACATGGTCGGACCCCTCAAAAAGGCCCCGGGCGGCTTCACTCACCTGCTCATAGCGGTGGACAAGTTTACCAAGTGGATAAAGGCGAAGCCCATCACTGTAACACCCTGGTGTTACAATGTAATGTTTTGCTTAAACATTTTGTAAGCATCTAGAATTATGTGCATATGTGTATGACATAAAGTATAACTCGATGTTCGACACTTGAAACATTAATTCGAAACATGAGTCCGTGGTTACGTTTCATCTAATACTGTGTAATCGCATTGTTCTGGAAACAAAAAGGGCTAAAGAACGTTTGGCTAACAATGATAAAATAGGTGTGGTCGGACAAAGATAGCTGGTTAGTACCTCGCGTAGGCTGGGTTGGATTCCGACGCGAAACCGTTCGTTTCAACGTCATTCGCGTAAGTTTCAGAAGTGGCCGACGATGCCACTTTTGGCAAACTCTGTGGAACGATCGACTTAAGCAGTAGGGCAATATCTTGGCTCCATTAGATAGCTTAATGAACCTTCTTGCGCATTGAGCAATTAGTTTAGCGATTGGAGCATCGTGTACAAGTTTTCTGCCTGCTTTAAAAAGCGTGTGCGCCACTAGAAATGACACTGGGCGTGGTCACCGTTGGGCTGGCACGCTGCTGGCAGTCCCAACGCTCTGCCATGCCGGCCACATTCGCGCGTGCACCGCGTCCACCGCCCCGCCGGCCACGTGCGCTGTTCTGGCATCGAGCGCCAAGGACGCCTACCACCACACTATCCGCGACCCCAGCCACTGCCGGCCTCGGCCACGCTGCTGCCCGCTGACCAAACTGTCGCGCCATGTTTTGCTCTACACTGTCTTGGCCGGGAGCACGCCAGGCCATTCAATGCACGTCGCCAGCGGCTAGGCCAGCTCTGCTCCCTTGACTCCTTGGCTGTGCGCTCGAAGGACGTCCGCCTGCCCTGCCGTCACCTCGGCGTCGATGTCGCGCTGCCTCTTTTGTCTGGCGCTGCCCGACGTGATGGCGCCATACCACACTCGTCGTCTTGCCGCAGTGGCTGTGCAGATGTCCCGCCTATCCCATTGTTCCATAGTGGTGATGTTGGTCCGTGCGTTGACATCGCAGACGAGCCAAGCCATGACCTCCCGTGTCTCCGTTGTCCCCTTGGCCGCCGGCACAATTACTTTCAATTCGTCATGACCATAGCATTAGACTCCAATCCGGCTCTCGCTCAGCTCCGTTAGGCAGCCGGTCGTCCAACCTACCCCACCGCGCTACCGTTCTCACCTCACTGTGCTTCAATTTCGAATTACCGTGCCACTGGGTCCTTAAGACCGGCCGGACGCTCCCAGACGGCAAGCCAGCCACGAGAAGGACCCCGTAGCAATTCAGTGCACCCACAACCTCGCCGTACCCTCCTGAGCACCCCACGCACCTCAGTCATAGCATCGCAGCAGGCCACGCAAAGGTATCCATGAGTACTCCCTGGTGCTCTCTAGCTCGTGGGCTGGCCTTTCCTTCGCTGTTGCTCACGGGAACATGCCCGCCATTGCAGGTCTAGGCTCACCGCTGGGGAGGGAGTTCGTGACTATGCCTCTGCTTGTCATGTCGCCTCCAGTAGCTTCTACTTGTTGTCAAGGTACCTATCGACCCCTTAGGAAGGCAGTAGAGGTTCGGGTGAGGCCGGCGTGGTCGCTCAGTGCCCGCACCGTCGCGTCGGTGCGCGCCCTGGGGGCCAGGGACTTAGTCGTGGTGAAGAAATAGAATGGGAGGGTGTAGCTGTAAAATGGCAGACTGAGGAAATAGTGCTCTGCTGCTCACGGAGATAATCTAGGACTTCGGGGGTGCCCGTGCATATTTGCCGGCGCGCGCAGGCCCTCCCTGTCGCGGGCCGTTGGCCATCTGGGCCGCGCCTCCGTGTGGGCAACGCGGTGGCCTACTGTCGCGCGCGCGGGCAGGATGGCGCGCTGGGCCGAGCCACGTTTGTGGGCCGAAGTAAGAGGATTCGGTTTTTCTAATTTTCTAGAGAATAGAAATGCTTATTTGTTTTTTTGTTATGAATCTAACTTCGATAAATCGTAGTAAATTGCATGGTTGTCCAAAAACAGTGAAACTAAGTTTGTTAGGTTCACAAAAATACCATCTACCTGTTAGTATAGTTAGTTCACCGTTAGCTGTTAGGATGATAGGCTCATAAGATTTAAGTAGAAAGCTTAGCGTTATATCGATCAATAATTGCAGGAATTATTGTGGCAAACCGACAATAGCTTTAGCTTTGAAATTGTTACAGTAGATTCCTTAGACCTTTATATACCTGTTGTAAAATTGGTAGCCGTAGAGCGAGTTGCTTAATAGCGTAGTTATTATCCTTACTTTATTGTATGTATCATAAATTAGCGTTAGGAGTAGGAATATCCGTAGTCGCCGTAAGAATGTATGTCACGTTCATACTTGTTAGGGGTGCTGGTATGTATCTTAGCCTTAGTGGGTAGACCTCACTTAGCAGTTTAATAAATGTACTTTTAGGTGAAGAGTTGTTGTTATCATCTTATTAAAGCATTGCATCATCATTTCATGTAGATCATGAACAGGTAGACTTCGTACCCATCGGCGAGCCGAACTACGACGAGGTGATCGAAGAATACGAGGAGGAGATCTTCGCACAGGAGGAAGCCCAGGAGCCTGTTGGTACTGACCTTGCTGGCCCGGCACCTGCCCAAGGCAAGCCCCGGTGCATAACCCCTATTTTTAAATGATCACTGAATATATATATGATGTGCATTTACGTTACAGGTATTTTATGGAAACTACCTACATAAATATATCTACCCATGAGTTCTACTAGTACAGGTCGAGTAGCTGCTATGCTCAGGATATCGGTAGCGTGAGTAACCTGCCGTTACTCGCAAATAGGGATAAAATATGAACATTCATGATAAAATGGTGGAAAGGTAACTGGTGACCGGGCAGGGATATGGTTTGGGGATTGGTGGGTGTAAAGGGTTGTGTCCTGCGGCCAACAGGGCATAGCTCGGTTACACTTTTTCCCTATCTATGTCGATTAAGGACCGGTCGTTGCATATGACTCTAGGCAAGTCACATATTATTGTCCCGAGCACATACTTAGGTATGGGCGCAGGGAAGGCCTGTTGCTCTCTTGTCACGGATCCGGATCTTTCCAGACCGACTGATGGGAAGAGGAGGTGGTGGAGGTCCTTGCACCACACTGAGTCCGAGACTCAGGATGTGGGGGCTTGGAGTCCAAGTTTGGGCGGGGACCTGGACACCCAGGACAGGAGGGTGATGGGTTAGTCCTGCTTGTGCCTAGGGTACAAGCGGGGCATGTGTTTCGGGGCACCCAGCTGGGCACATTGATTCGCGAATCGCTGGGGGATCCGGTACGGCTTGTCTGCGGTTTAGCACCGTAGTAAGAACTGAAAGTGGAGAACGAAGAAGAAATATAACTGATTGCTCAACCCTTGCTTGAAAGTAGACAGGTGCTTATATAGATTGGCTAGGTGACAACTTAATACGGCTGTTAATAATAATACATAAATAAGGACTCAATATTAGTATTGCTTTCTGCTAAAGAAAACCAACAAACCATAAAGCCTATCATACCCCTTGGAGTCAGGAAATTATTCCCATTAGTTGGGTAAGTCTTGCGAGTACATTATATACTCAGGGTTTATTTACCCCTGTTGCAGGTGATGCTTGAGGAGTACCTTGTGTGGAGGATCCTTCTGGTGGGCTCAGATGGATTCCTCGCTATCTTATCGCTAGATATTATCTTTTTAATATTCCGCTGTTTATCATTCCGTACTCTATATATTGTAATAATGTACTTTTTAAGAGACTCTAATGTATGAGATGGACTTGTGTTGTAACTCGTTCTCATTATTGGATCCTTAGGAAAAATGTGGATCTTTCGGGTTCTCCCTCGGGGTGTGCCCGACGGACACCGCTCGCTGTAGTTGCTTTCATGGTGCTTAGTGTCTGGTGGAAGATGAGCGCCTTCGTAAGTACGCTATTTCGGGTAGTTCTACCACAGTTGGTACCAGAGCCAATAATGGTTACGAGTTTCATCACTCTTTTTCAAAACTTAAAAATTTGACCAACAAAAGTTTTGCGAAAAATAGGATGCGATTAAATTAGGTATATAAGTATAAGCCCTAGCAATATGGTCTATCTAGAATAGCGGCACAGGTTTTATCTAATCAGTTTTCTGTAGGTACACTAACTTACGTTGCGTAAGAAACCGCTTAGCATACAGAAAGTGAGTGTGCGATGTGCCGAAAATTCTACGAATGCCGCTATATTTCTGGCCTGAGTGAACGTATAGGTCGAAGCATGCATCATGACAATAGCATCTTACCTGAACTGAAATTCCCCCTTCACGTATAAGAATAAGTAGCAATTGGTAGGACTAACTAAATGAAATGCTTTAATAATTATGCTGTCATCTCTCTAATCCCTTGGTTCTGATCGGAAGGGTGTTCTGATGGATGGTTCCTGTCTCTTACAGATGAACCTAAGATCTGGACGCGGGAGCACCAGTTTAGGGGCGGCTAATGAGGGCCAGGGTGACAGTGGCCGGCCCGTGGAGCACGGCAGCGGGGGAGGTCAGGGGGTCCCACCTCTGGTTCCTCATTCTTTTCCGCCGCCGCCACTGCCTCCGCCGAAGACCCCTGCTGAGATAATGGCGAAGCTGTTGGCTGCTCATCGGGAGTCAGCTGCTGCTCGTCGGGAGACAGCTCGTGCCATGGAGATTATGGCATAGGCCGTCGTGGGCCTTGTCCGCGGAGGTCCCGGGGGCAACGGTGGGAACAGGGGTGGTGCCCGCCGTCCTAAGGGACAATCCTCTTACCAGGACTTCCTCAAGACCCACCTGCCCACGTTCACGCCGTCTGATGAGCCCCTGGAGGTGAAGCACTGGCTTCGCACTATGGAGCAGAAGTTTCGGCTGCTCAGAGTGACCGACGAGCAGAAGGTGTACTTTGCGTCCCAGCAGCTTTTGGAATCCGCTGGTGCCTGGAGGGAAACTTTCCAAGCCACGGAGCTGCCAAATCATCCAGCAACATGGCAGGAGTTCTCCACCGCCTTCAGAGAGTTCTTCATCCCTGCTGGTGTTATCAACCAGAAGGTGACCGAGTTCCTGGAGCTGCGCCAGGGAAACAAGACTGTGATGGAGTATGTGAACTAGTTCAACCACTTGGCTCAGTATGCTGGCAGCCAGATGGATACGGATGACAAGAAGAAGGACCGCTTCTTTCATGGTCTCACTCCCGCCCTTCAGGAGAAACTATATCTGGGGAACTATCAGACCTTTGGGGCTATGATGAACGCCGCCATTGCCGTTGAAGGTTTCCAGCGGGCATCTAAAGCTGATTGGAAGAGGAAGCGGGGGATGCAGGGTCTTCTAGCCACCCCCACACTCAGAAGGTTCAGATTGTCCGGCGGGGGCCCTATCAACCATCTGGCGGCCCTTCGTTCCGGCAGCCTTGGCAGACTTCACAGACTTCCTCCACTCAGTACCATGCACCTCCACAGCAGGTGCAGCCGCAGCAATCTCAGGGACAGCAGGTCCCACCTCGTCAGGGGTTTAGAAACAGGCTGGGGCTTGTTTCAAATGTGGCAAAGATGGCCACTATGCCCGGGCCTGTCCCCAGAACCAGCCCGCTCAGTCATCCCAACCGTCCGCGAATTCTAGGCTTATCAAGAGGACTATCATCAAAAACAAAGTGCCTAGCAGGTCTGGCCAAGTGAACTTCACAAATGCTCAGCAGGTCATGCAGCAGGAGACAGTTATGGCTGGTATGTTCACCATTGACTCCCATCCAGCTTTGGTGTTGTTCAATTCTGGTGCATCACATTCTTTCATGAGCATGGGGTTTGTAAAGCGGCACAACTTATCACTATTGGCTATACCGTATTCCTATAAGATTCGTACTACGGGTTCACAGATGTTCATCAATACCCGTACGGATACAGTAAGTTTGGTATTAGCCACCCACACTTACCATCTATAGTTCATGATAATGCCTGGGCAAGGCATTGATGCTATTCTTGGAATGAATTGGTTGCGGGTGTATGGGGTAGTATTGGATATGAAGAGGCAAAGTGTGGAGTTATGGCTTTCTTCTTCTGAGGATAGGATGTCCCTTATTATACCCTCTGAACCAGTCTTACCTGTGGCCGCCCATGCTGAAGCCGTTCCTGATCTTACCTCTATTTCGGTAGTATGTGAGTTCCTAGATGTTTTCCCTAAGGATTTGCTTGGTTTGCCACCGGACCATGAGGTAGAATTTTCCATTGAGCTTGAGCCTAGTACTTCCCCCATCTCCAGACGTCCATACCGCATGGCTCTAAGAGAACTAGCAGAAATGAAGAAGCAGCTGGAAGAATTGATGGACAAAGGTTTCATCCGCCCGAGTTCCTCACCATGGGGTTGCCTAGCTATTTTCGTGAAGAAGAAGGATGGTACCTTGCGGATGTGTGTGGATTACCACCCCCTTAATGCGGTAACAGTGAAGAACAAGTATCCTTTGCCCCGCATAGATACCTTGTTTGACCAATTGGTTGGTGCTAAGGTGTTCTCGAAGATTGATCTCAGATCGGGCTATCATCAGATCAAGATCAGGCCATAGGATATACCAAAGACAGCTTTCTCTACTAGGTATGGGCTATATGAGTACCTGGTGATGGATTTTGGTCTTACCAATGCTCCTGCCTTCTTCATGTATCTGATGAATTCAGATTTCATGCCGGAGCTGGATAAGTTTGTGGTGGTTTTTATTGATGACATCTTGATCTATTCCAAGAATGATGAAGAGCATGCCCGACACATCCGGATAGTACTGACTCGACTAAGGGAGCACAAGCTATATGCCAAATTCAGCAAGTACGAGTTTTGGTTAGATCAAGTGCAGTTTTTGGGGCATGTGTTGACACCTGAAGGCGTTTCTGTAGATCCCAGCAAGGTGCAAGATGTATTGGATCGGAAGTCCCCCAAGTCTGTTCATCAGATCTGTCAGTTCCTTGGTCTAGCAGGATACTATCGGCGTTTCATCCTTGATTTCTCCAAGGTAGCCCAGCCCATGACCAAGCTGCTCCAGAAAGAAGCCAAGTTTGACTGGAGTCCAGCATGTGAAGAAGCTTTTCAGTCTCTGAAGACTTTTCTAACCACTGCTCCCATGTTGGCCCAACCAGATATTGAGAGGCCCTTTGATGTGTATTGTGATGACTCGAAGATGGGATTGGGGTGTGTGCTGATGCAAGATGGACGTGTGATAGCTTATGCTTCGCGCCAACTAAAGAAGCATGAGGTGAACTACCCCACTCATGACTTTGAGCTGGCTGCTGTTATCCACGCTCTGAAGATTTGGAGGCATTATTTGTTGGGCAACAAAGTGCACATCTTCACTGACCACAAGAGCCTCAAGTATATTTTCACTCAGTCTGAGCTGAACATGAGGCAAAGAAGGTGGTTAGAGTTGATAAAGGATTATAATTTGGAAGTTTATTATCATCCAGGAAAAGCCAATGTGGTAGCTGATGCTGTGAGTCGTAAGTCATATCCGGTTGAGGAGATACCTTTGTCTCTCCACCACACAGAGGTGTTAGCTCATATTGCTTTGACCTAAGAGTTGCTAGAGCAGATTATTTGGGAGCAGAAGGAAGACCCCGAAGAAATTCCTCACATCAGGAAGTTGATGGCTGAAGGGCGTGGCCCTCATTTTAGCATTGATGAGCAGGGGGTCGTGAGATACAAGAACAGACTGGTGGTTCTATCTAATGAGGAGTTGAGAAGAAAGATTTTGCAAGAAACCCATCATTCCAAGCTATCTATCCATCCTGGCAGCAACAAGATGTACCATGATCTGCGCCAACTATACTGGTGGTCCTACATGAAGCAAGATATTACCCAGTTTGTAGCAGAGTGTGACACTTGCGGAAGAGTCAAGGCAGATCACATGCGTCCTCCTGGATATCTACAGCCTTTGCCCATTCCTGTTTGGAAATGGGAGGATATTTCCCTGGATTTCATTGTGGGTTTACCCCGCACCTCCACGGGCTTTGATTCCATCTGGGTCATTGTGGACCGCCTCACCAAGTCAACCCATTTTCTTCCGGTGGATACTAGGTACACTGCCAGAAAGTATGAGGAGATATACTTTGATTAGATTGTGACCCTATATGGAGTTCCTCTTACTATCATCTCTGATAGAGGGTCAGTTTTTGTCTCTTGTTTCTGGGAGAAACTCCAGGAATGTCTGGGTACTCATCTCCTCAGAAGCTCGGCATACCACCCACAAACTGATGGACAAACTAAAAGGGTAAACCAGGTGCTCGAGGATATGTTGAGAGCTTGTACCATTTCTTTTCCTGAGAAATGGGATAAGTGTTTGAAGTTGGCTGAGTTTTCATATAATAATAGCTACCAAGAGAGTATCTGAATGGCACCGTTTGAAGCTTTATACGGGCAGAAATGTAGAACGCCACTGAACTGGGTCGAAGTAGGAGACCGTGGGTACTTCAGGCCTAATTTCATAAAAGAGGCTCAAGAGAAAGTCAGTATTATTCGCGACCATTTGAAGGCAGCTCAGAGCCGACAAAAGGCTTACGCAGACAAGCGAAGAAGGCCTTTGGAGTTTGCAGTAGGGGATTTTGTGTATCTCAAAGTATCTCCTATGAGAGGGGTTCATCGGTTTGGTGTCCATGGCAAGTTAGCCCCTCGGTATGTGGGTCCATACAAGGTGTTGTAGCAATGTGGCCCCATGGCTTATCGCCTCCAGCTTCCTGAAATTCTCTCGGCAGTTCATAATGTGTTCCACGTCTCTCAATTGAAAAAATGCCTATGGGTTCCTGAAGAAGCAGTGGAAATTGAAGGACTTCCGCTCCAACCTGATCTGTCTTATGTGGAGCACCCCATCAAGATCTTGGATGAGAAGGAGAGAGTGACCAGGAACAGAGTGATAAAATTTTACAAGGTGCAATGGCAAAATCATTCGGAAGAGGAAGCCACTTGGGAACAAGAGAGCTACATATCAGAGCATTACCCCCACCTTCTCGCCGGCTCGGGTAGTTAGTTGCTGCATCAAAATGTATTTCCCTATCCCTTTTCCCACACTAGGCACATAAATCTCAGGTCGAGATTTTGTTTTAGGGGGTAGATTTGTAACACCCCGGTGTTACAATGTAATGTTTTGCTTAAACGTTTCGTAAGCATCTAGAATTATGTGCATATGTGTATGACAAAAAGTATAACTCGATGTTCGACACTTGAAACATTAATTCGAAACATGAGTCCGTGGTTATGTTTCATCTAATACTGTGTAATCGCATTGTTCTGGAAACAAAAAGGGCTAAAGAACGTTTGGCTAACGGCGATAAAATAGGTGTGGTTGGACAAAGATAGCTGGTTAGTACCTCGCATAGGCTAGGTTGGATTCCGACGTGAAACCGTTCGTTTCAACGTCGTTCGTGTAAGTTTCGGAAGTGGCCGACGATGCCACTTTTGGCAAACTCTGTGGAACGATCGGCTTAAGCAGTAGGGCGATATCTTGGCTCTGTTAGATAGCTTAATGAACCTTCTTGCGCATCAAGCAATTAGTTTAGCGATTGGAGCATTGTGTACAAGTTTTCTGCCTGCTTTAAAAAGCGTGCGCGCCACTAGAAATGACACTAGGCGCGGTCATCGTTGGGCTGGCACGCTGCTGGCATTCCCAGCGCTCTGCCATCCCGGCCGCGTTCACGCACGCACCGCGTCCACCGCCCCGCTGGCCACGCGTGCGGTTTTGGCATCGCGCGCCAAGGCCGCCTGCCACCGCGCTGTCCGTGACCCCAACCACTGCCGGCCTCGGCCACGCTGCTGCCCGCCGACCAAACTGCTGCGCCATGCCTTGCTCTGCACTGTCTTGGCCGGGAGCGCGCCAGGCCATTCAATGCACGTCGCCAGCGGCTAGGCCAGCTCTACTCCGTTGACTCCTTGGCTGTGCGCTCGAAGGACGTTCGCCTGCCCCACCGTCACCTCGGTGTCGATGTCGCGCTGGCTCTTTTGTCTAGCGCTGCCCGACGTGACGGCGCCATACCACACTCGTCGTCTTGCCACAGTGGCTGTGCAGACGTCCCGCCTATCCCGTTGTTCCATAGTGGTGATGTTGGCCCGTGCGTTGACGCCACAGACGAGCCAAGCCATGACCTCCCCTGTCTTCGTTGTCCCCTTGGCCACCGAAACAATTACTTTCAATTCATCGTGACCGTAGCATTAGACTCCAATCCGGCTCTCGCTCAGCTCTGTTAGGCAGTCGGTCATCCAACCTACCCCACCGCGCTGCCGTTCTCACCTCATTGTGCTTCAATTTTCAATTACCACGCCACCGGGTCCTTAAGACTGGCCGGATGCTCCCAGACGGCAAGCCAGCCACACCAAGCACCCCGTAGCAATTCAGTGCACCCACAACCTCGCCGTACCCTCCTAAGCACCCCGCGCACCTCAGCCGTAGCATCGCAGCAGGCCAGCCCCCACCGCGGCGGTCGTGCCACCGTCGGGCACCGCCGCACCGCCGCGAGCGCACGTGGCCAGCTCTGCTCAGACCACCTCCAACCGAACCGTCAATGCAAAGGTATCCATGAGTACTCCCTAGTGCTCTCTAGCTCGTGGGCTGGCCTTTCCTTCGCTGTTGCTCATGGGAACGTGCCCGCCATTGTAGGTCTAGGCTCACCGCTAGGGAGGGAGTTCGTGACTGCGCCTCTGCTTGTTGTGTCGCCTCCAGTAGCTTCTACTTGTCGTCAAGGTACCTATCGACACCTTAGGAAGGCAGTAGAGGTTCGGGTGCGGCCGGCGTGGTGGCTCAGTGCCCGCGCCGTCGCACCGGTGCGCGCCCTAGGGGCTAGGGACTTAGTCGCGGTGAAGAAATAGAAATGGGAGGGTGCAGCTGTAAAACGACAGACTGAGGAAATAGTGCTCTGGTGCTCGCAGAGATTATCTAGGACTTCGGGGGTGCCCGTGCAAATTTGTCGGCGCGCGCAGGCCTTCCCCGTCGTGGGTCGTTGGCCGTCTAGGCCGCGCCTCCGCGTGGGCTGCGCGGTGGCCTGCTGTTGCGCGCGCGGGCAGGATGGCGCGCTGGGCCGAGCCACGTTTGTGGGCCGACGTAAGAGGATTCGGTTTTTCTTATTTTCCAAAGAATAGAAATGCTTATTTGTTTTTTTTTTGGTTATGAATCCAACTTCGATAAATCGTAGTAAATTGCATGGTTGTCCAAAAACAGCGAAACTAAGTTTGTTAGGTTCGCAAAAATACCATCTACCTGTTAGTATAGTTAGTTCACCGTTAGCTGTTAGGATGATAGGCTCATAAGATTTAAGTAGAAAGCTTAGCATTATATCGATCAATAATTGCAGGAATTATTGTGGCAAACCGACAATAGCTTTAGCTTTGAAATTGTTACAGTAGGTTCCTTAGACCTTTATATACCTGTTGTAAAATTGGTAGCCGTAGAGCGAGTTGCTTAATAGCGTAGTTATTATCCTTACTTTATTGTATGTATCGTAAATTAGCGTTAGGAGTAGGAATATTCGTAGTCGCCGTAAGAATGTATGTCACGTTCATACTTGTTAGGGGTGCTGGTATGTATCTTAGCCTTAGTGGGTAGACCTCACTTAGCAGTTTAATAAATGTACTTTTAGGCGAAGAGTTGTTGTTATCATCTTATTAAAGCATTGCATCATCATTTCATGTAGATCATGAACAAGTAGACTTCATACCCATCGGCGAGACGGAGTACGACGAGGTGATCGAAGAATACAAGGCGGAGATCTTCACACAGGAGGAAGCCCAGGAGCCTGTTGGTACTGACCTTGCTGACCCGGCACCTGCCCAAGGCAAGCCCCGGTGCATAACCCCTATTTTTAAATGATCACTGAATATATATATGATGTGCATTTACGTTACAGGCATTTTATGGAAACTACCTGCATAAATATATCTACCCATGAGTCCTACTAGTACAGGTCGAGTAGCTGCTATGCTTAGGATATCGGTAGCGTGAGTAACCTGCCGTTACTCGCATATAGGGATAAAATATGAACATTCATGATAAAATGGTGGAAAGGTAACTGGTGACCGGGTAGGGATATAGTTTGGGGATTGGTGGGTGTAAAGGGTTGTGTCCTGCGGCCAACAGGGCATAGCTCGGTTACACTTTTTCCCTGTCTGTGTCGATTAAGGACCGGTCGTTGCATATGACTCTAGGCAAGTCACAGATTATACTTGGGTATGGGCGCAGGGAAGGCATGTTGCTCTCTTGTCGTGGATCCAGATCTTTCTGGACTGTCTGATGGGGAGAGGAGGTGGTGGAGGTCCTTGCACCACACTGAGTCCGGGACTCAGGATGTGGGGGCTTGGAGTCCAAGTTTGGACGGGGACCTGGACACCCGAGACAGGAGGGTGATGGGTTAGTCCTTCTTGTACCTGGGGTACAAGCGGGGCGTGTGTTTCGGAGCACCCAGCTGGGCACATTGATTCGCGAATCGCCGGGGGATCCGGTACGGCTTGTCTGCAATTTAGCACCGTAGTAAGAACTGAAAGTGGAGAACGAAGAAGAAATATAACTGATTGCTCAACCCTTGCTTGAAAGTAGACAGGTGCTTATATAGACTGGCTAGGTGACAACTTAATACGGCTGTTAATAATAATACATAAATAAGGACTCACTATTAGTATTGCTTTCTGCTAAAGAAAACCAGCAAACCATAAAGCCTATCATACCCTTTGGAGTTGGGAAATTATTCCCACTAGTCGGGTAAGTCTTGCGAGTACATTGTGTACTCAGGGTTTATTTACCCCTATTGCAGGTGATGCTTGAGGAGTACCTTGTGTGGAGGATCCTTCTGGTGGGCTCAGACGGATTCCTCGCTATCTTATCGCTAGATGTTATCTTTTTAATATTCCGCTGTTTATCATTCCGCACTCTGTATTTGGTATTGTAATAATGTACTTTTTAAGAGACTCTAATGTATGAGATGGACTTGTGTTGTAACTCGTTCTCATTATTGGATCCTTGGGAAAAATGTTGATCTTTCGGGTTCTCCCTCGGGGTGTGCCCAACGGACACCGCTCGCTGTAGTTGCTTTCGGGGTGCTTAGTGTCTGGTGGAAGACGAGCACCTCCGTAAGTACGGTATTTCAGGCTGGTGCCTGAGCTCATCGATTCGCCATGATGCTGTTGCTTCCTGCCCCATCTGACCATGCTCCTCCTAAAGAAATCAGGACATATGGATCGACATCGCCTCTAAATCCTGTGAAGCAAGAAGCAGACATGCTAAGACAACCATTGAAAGGCCAAGGAGTCAAGGACAACACCAAAAACACAGAGAACTTACCTCTATGATGCATGGTAGGTCGATTGTCATGGCCTAATGGATGAGCTCAACCCTCTCTAGAGCCTCCTTGAGCCTCGCCTTGGTATAGGCGAGATCGGACTCCATCGATAGTCCTCTCTCCCCGAGCAAGTGCCAGAGCCTCACTTCCTCCTCGTTACGAAGGATGAATTGAGCCTTTCCCGGCTCGTTAGGGCAAGGCCACACCAGCTCAAGGGTCGCCCCCGACTCGCTAGAAGATCTAGCCATCGCAGTGTCATGCGATGACCGGATCATCACCAACTCCTACGATGACGGGATGGCTAGCGGCTCCACCCAAGTGCCTACCACGCTGGAGCAGGGGATCTCCACCGCCTAGACTCCATGGCTCGCCAATAGATATTCTACCTCTGGCCTAGCCGCATCTCCTCCCGACCCCTCTAGCTCTGACTAGGAGGGCGAACCGTGCGCTCCACCGTCGGACGAGGCAGGGAGCCTGGTTTCCCTCCTCTCCTCCTCCGCAGTTGTTGAGGGAGGGATCATGAGGGTCACCTCTGACCCAACCTCCACCGTCACCATGGGGATCGCTGCCATCACCACCGCCGTCGCTGCCGCCATGCTCGCAACTGGTCGGGAAGACGCAACCCCCAGAAAGGAAGGGCGCGTCGCCGCCAGCCTGCTTCCTCCGCCGCTCATCGCGACCCACTACAGGTTGGGTCTCCACTCCTCCCACACAGGAGGCAGGGAGATTCCGAGTCTCGTCAGCCCCTGGCTACTGTCAAACAATCACGGGTTAGTCACACTCAAAAAACTCTACTATGAGAACAGGAGGAAGCAGGAATGCCTACCTAGACGTAAGTGGCAGAGCCCTAAAGCCAACCGTATGAGGATTGCTCGCGAGTTGCGACCCACGCCCCCTCATATCGACCAAGGGAGGAGCCGAGCCGGCCGGTCCCTGGTCGGCCCACGAATGGCCGCGACCGCCAACTTGTGGCAGAACCACCGGAGCCACTAGCGGAACATCCCCCCGTTGGGGGTCGCGCACACGAGTCGACCCCGAAGATGTAGGGGAACGAACACGTTCCTCCAACCGGCTAGTGTGCTCTGCCACACTCGGAGCAGGGGGGTGCGGAGCCAACGACGCCTCCAAAGGACGTGGTGACCGCGCCCGCTTCGCCTCTCATTCGACGGTGGTGTCTTTGCTCGCAGCGCGCTTCCTTGACTCTAGGACATCGCCGCGCATCTCCATATCACGTCCGCCGTCGATGGATGCGGTCGTAGGCTCATGACGCTCCACCGAGGACATGATAGTGCCCCTGTCTCCTTCGTCCTCTGATGAGGACATCGCCATGCTGCACACACCAACGCCATGGTCTTCCCCAAGTTGCAATTCGTTTCCAACTCAGCTGCCACGTTGTCCTCAGATTCAGCAGACACATCGTCACTGTTTCGGTCATAACTTTCTCATACGACATCGAAATGGGCCGTTCTTGGATGCGTTGGAAAGGGGATGACGACGTCGTCGTTTTGGACCTGGTCCCAGCTCCAGAAGGTCCATGGATCATTCTGTGTGACCACGGCAAGG
Organism: Miscanthus lutarioriparius; assembly: GCA_904845875.1. NCBI lineage: Eukaryota > Viridiplantae > Streptophyta > Magnoliopsida > Poales > Poaceae > Miscanthus > Miscanthus lutarioriparius. The sequence goes on along the minus strand of CAJGYO010000008.1, from coordinate 42,102,477 downwards.
TGCTGCGTCACCTATTTGGGCCAACTTGGCCATGTATCGTGTCGGGCCTTAAGCCCAAGTTGTGGGCGCCCAACCCCTGGCCATCCCCAACCCTAGGTCGAGTCTTAGACTATAAACACAGCCGTCACCGCTGCTACACAATTGGGTTTTGTTTAGAGTTTAGTTTTCCATCGAGAAACTGAATCGTTCATTGTAACTGTGGTGACAAATCCTTTTACAGTGATCCAGGGCCCCCGATCTTGATCTCCTCCACTGTGTCGATTAGTCCTTTGGAACCGAGTTCTTGAATCCTCTATTGATATCTGCGTCATTCATATTTGCAATTTCAGATTGTGTGTTTTACCTTCTTGCTTGTGCTCTTCGATTCGCTTGCAGGAAAAGCCTTCTTGGCAAGATCAATCAAGTTGTGCTTGGTTGATAACCAACGGAGCAGTGGTGTAACGGTTGCAGGGTTCGAATCGCGTCTAATTTGAAGCCGGGTCGCCAACGTCGAGATCTCCACAAAATCGAACTTATCGGCTACCTCTCGGAAGATCGGGCCTGTACTCATCATCCTCGGAGGCACTCGCGCCGCCACCCATCTCCGTGGGCTCCTCCGACTCGAGCTCTGTCTCCACGTCGCTCCAGCTCTCGCCCCCCGGACCAATCGGCTGATTTCCTTCTTCTTTTCGAACCTCCTCCGGGCCTTCTCAACTCTCTTCTTCTTCTTGGCAAGCACCGCCTCCTTCTAGGCAGCTTACCGAGCTGTGCCCTCTTGCCCCCATGGAAGGTGTGGCCAGGATTTATAACCCACGAGTCCCTACGAAATGGCAACTCAAAATCAGTCAAAACAAGAAGAGCAAGAAGGAAAAGGTCATGAGAAAAGAAGAGGGAAGCATACCAGATTGGACAGCTTCGTGGCATGGAGAGGTCCGAGCTTCCCTTCAAGGGAGTCTTTATCCCTTAGCTGCAGCACCCGATCGAGTCGACTCTAGACTTCGTCCTTTGGCAACTCCTTCGGCGACGCATGGTCGGGATCATTCGGGCCGATGTATTCCACATCGTCCACGTTCTTTCCGCCAATGGGGCGACCTGACGGTGGAAGAAGGTGTGGAAGACCCGCAACCCATCGAGGCCATGCTACACAAGCTTTTTAAGCTCCGCCTCGATAACCTCCAACTTGTTCTGCCGATAGGCAGGACCCCACGACCAGCTTTCCCTCTTCTCCGGCCTTCTCCGAGTGAATGATGGGAATGGCGCCTCCGCTGGGTTCTTGATGTAGAACCACTCACCGTGCCACCCCCGATTGGAGTCACAGGGGGAGTACGCAGGGTAGGGGGTCGATGGCTTTGGCTTCTTCTGCAAAGCGAATCCCCTAACCGGCGTGATTCAGGGCGGCTTCCCCTCAGACAGGGCTCGCCCGCTAAAGATCCACCAAAAGAGGTCCACGTGTGGCTCCATCCCAAGGAAGGCCTCACAGACGGAGACAAAGCTAGTGATGTGTATCACCCTAGTCGGGTTGAGGTGCTGCAGCTCTAGGCCCCACTCGTTGAGGAGCCCACGCAAGAACCAGTGTGTGGGATAACCAAGCCCGCGCTCGGGGAAAGCGAGGAAGCAGACGACCTTGTCGCCCCGGGGTTGCGGAACAACTTCTTTCGACGCAGGAGCCCTCCAATGCACCACCTCCTTCGACAGAAGCAGCCCCTTCTCCGCGAAGGTGGCTAGCACCTCCTCATCCACGTTGGATGGCCTCCAGTTCGACATCACACCTCGGATTCATAAATGGATCTATAAGTTCTCCTCTCCCTCACTTTTCCCTCTCTCCTAGAAACAGCCATGGCACACAAATGGGCTTGGCGAAAAGGAAGAAGGAGAAGAGGCAGCAGTTGGAGAAACGTGAAGGAATGGGAGGAAAACCCTCTCACTTCCCCTATTTAATATGGGGAGGCATGCGGTGGGACGCGTCCTGGCTGATGGGACACGCCCTGCCTAACGAAACATCGCCTGGTTAATGGGATGTGGCCTGGGTAGGGCCCACCACTACCGTAATCCAGGCACGGGAAAGAAGGCGCAACCACACACAAATGACCCTCCACCTTCCCAGGCAGGGTTTGGAAGGGCCCACCAACGGGATCTCCATCAAGTAGAGACCAACGGGTCACCCGAGTCGATCGGACAGCTTGGGCGGCTACCGAGAGACAGGTAAGGAGCAGTGGGATGCCCCATGCAGGCTATACCGACTCCATCACGAACGACGGGCCCGGATTCCATTCGGACATATCTGATAAAGAGCTCCCCGAAACCGTCACTCGAGCCATCAAGGTAACTTTACCAAAACCCCTTTCCTATTTTCAAGTACATGATCATCCATTCTCATGCATGTATCCATACATTCATCACATACATCCAAGCATTGCATATACAGTTGTTGCATCACAACGCTTCGTGTTACATCACGAAGCGGTAGTCACCTCATTCGATATGAGCGACAACCGATCGAGGTTCGAAGGCCAGCCCGCGAAGGGCTCAAGGCCGCCTCACGTCAAACAGAGCTAGGGGAGAAAACGTAGATGAGCCCCAGCGGCCCTCGCCCAATCTGCTCAGGAGCAGACAGAGTCATCTCGACCTTCTCGTTCGATCCTAACCTCGAGCCATGCCCACAGAATCTCCATCGAGGGGAGACCAGCGAGCCACCTGAGTCGGTCTTCGGAACGGCTCAGGCATCTGCTGAGAGGCGGGTTAAGGAGCAGTGGAATACCACATGAGGGCTATACCGACCCCGTTACGAATGACGGATCCGGATTGCACTCGGACATACCCGTTAGTGAGCTCACCGAACGCGTCACTCGAGCCATCAAGGCAAGCGACGTTAGCTCAACCCCTCCGATTGCGGAAACCGTGGATGGGGTAACGCACAAAACTAGACTGACCCCTTGGTCGCGCCCAACGCCTGGGTCTGCGCTCCATCGCGCCTGACCCCTCAGCTGCGCCCGACGCCTGGGTCCGCGCTCCGTCACGCCCTACCCCTCGGCCACGCCCGATGCCTGGGTCCACGCTCTGTCACGCCCGACGACAACCCACGATCTTACACCCACCGGGTGCTCTCGTAAAACGAGTATAAACAGCCCCTTCACAACTTCACAGAAGTCCCAAAAGGGCCCAGGGGCTCCTGTCGGGTTCATAAACCCAAGGTCCCTAATGGATCTACTTTCCAGCAAAACTCGATCTAGCAGACGGCGTAGCAACAACACGCGCCTCCCGGGGCGGCCCAGTTACCTAACGACCGGCCGGGAGAACGATCCAGTCTTCGACTGGAAAGCCTGGCCAAGGAGGGGACACAGTCCGACTCCGACCTTCTTGTCCGACCGGGGAAACACCGGACCTCCGCTCATGATTCTTCCCCGACCGACACGATCGAAGCCGACTGGGAACGACCGACCGGGGACATCCGCTCGGTGAGGACCCAAGGATCAGGCGGAGCAGATAAGGTAAGGCGCTCAAGTCAACCGCAATACCGAGGACCGTACCGTGCCATACCCTGCACACCAGCAGGGTATATGCCACCAGGCCATGCCAGATGGGTACTATGCAACCTTGCAGACGTGTCAGAACCTAAACAGTGTCGTGGGCGTCGACATTTTCCTTACAGTATTGTAGGCGCCGACATTTACCATACCAGGCGAACACGGTAAAACCAGCCAGACGCATCTGGGCATGAACAGTATTTTGGGCACCGACAATCGTCTCGTACCCGATGACGTGAGCAACAAGACTAAGTAGCACACGAACACTCTCTCTCTAACTTGTAAGGTCATCCCCTTCACCTATAAAAAAGGATGCGCTCTCTCCCACTAGGGACGGTGGATTCTCTCTCTAGATCTGACTCTAGAGAACCTGAGCATTTGAACAGCTCCACAGAGCTACATAGAGTTCATGCTTCAATACTTAGCGCACGTTAGAGCTCCCGTCACTCTCAGCCCTTCGGTTCAGAGTCCGACCGGGCCTTTAACACCCTCTTCTTATTCCTACTCGTTTGTAATCCCACAACAAACTTTGAGCACCTGGGCTCAGGAATAAAGTCTCCGACCGATCGAAACTGGACGTAGGGCATGTTGTCTGAACCAGTATAAATTATGTGTCATTGAGTGTCATGCCACATCCGATTACAACGCACGACAAAAATACAAATATTTACTATTGATCACTTTTCGCACCGACGACATGATCAAATTGTCCAATGATTAGAGAACAACTTCACGGCAAGCGCATTTGCACACGGAACGCAACGCCAGGCATGCACTTGCGTGCGGAGGAGGGCGAAAGAGAAGGGAAGCCTTTCCCTGCACGACTTGATGCTTTGCGCTCACACTGCTCCCTTCAACGCCAAGAGCGCAGTTTCCCACTTTTCCTGGTGGATGACAATGCGCCTGGTTCCGTTTCAGTCAGTTCATTGCTTTGCTTCCTACTCGCGCCATTGACTATAGTACTATATACTTTTCTTCGAGATATTTTTCGTAAATAAAGGTCTGCCAATTTTCTGATACTCCTCGAATACTCAGGTGAGCTGAATCCATTCGTGGCAAAGCCAGGATTCAAATACATAGGGTGTGTTTAGTTGGGTGGCCAACCCCTAGCCTGTCTCTCTGGAGCTAATTTTGATCTGTTTGGTTGCTTGAAAGTGGTCTGGGGCCTGGCTAGGGCTCGCCAGGATTGAACGCCCGAATCGGTCGTTCTCCTGGAGCCTGGCTTGGGCCAGCCTCTTTTCTCTATTCGTGTCACCTCTGTGCGGTGCGAGCGCTCCTCACCTCCTCGCTTGCGCACTGCCGCTCCTCCTCGGCGGCGCCGCTCCTCCCGCCATGGACGCCAGCTCGCCTGAGCAGACCCCGCCACGGCCCCCTCCTCACCGCCATCCCTGCCCGCCATGGACACCAGCTTGGCCCCGCCGCTCCTCCACGCCTCCCATCTCCGCGGCCGACTCGAGGAGGACGACGGCACTCCAGCCATGACCGCGCCTGCCCCCGGCTCAGCCTCGCACTCCCTCCTCCCCTGCTCCTCCCGTCCTCCTCCCCTGCTCCTCTCTACCGACGGCGGCCCTGCTTTGCACGAACATGCCCGGCGCCGGTGCCGGGTCCGGGAACGACGGCGCGCGGTCGAGGTCCAGGGCCATGAGCTGGTGGAGCCGGTGGTCAGCATGGGCGACGCCAACAGTGGGCACGGCGCCGGGCGCCTCGCCGTCGCCGCGGAGGAATACGACACACGCGAGGCGCCCGCGGTGCTTCCAGTTTCAGCGTCCCCTCGTTTCGGCGGCGATTTTTTCCTTTTGATTTGATATTTGGTGGCGAACTGGAGATTGATGTTATGGGTAGTGGAGGATTTTGTGGTGGTGATGCTGCGAGCCATGGGAGCAGGGATGAAGCAGAGAGCCGCCACTGGTCGCCGTCAAGATGAACAAGATGAAGGGGGTAAGGTCACCATTGTAGAGAAGAGGTAGCAGTACCAACTAATCCAGGCAACCAAACAAAAACTAACTTAGCCAGGCTTAGCTAGCACATGACAACAAAACATTACTAGGATGGCTTGACTTGGACAGGCTAACTCAAACCTGGCTTATTTTTCTAGCCAGGCTAGGTAGAGCCACACAACACGCACCCATAGAGACCAACTCAGCTAGTGTCGACAAAAATTATACGATACTGCTGTCTGATATTGATGTTAGCTTAAAAAATTATCCACTTGGATGCTATCTTTAAAAAACTATAATAAAATCATCTTCAATCTCTTTGTCTTATAAAAATACTAAAGATCGGAGTGGATGTGTTTTTTTCCCATGTTTCTCCCGTGAAATGACTTCTAAAGGATTTTTTCCACCAATTTTCCTACGCCTCAATCCTGCCAACCAAAGGGCGCAACATTGTCGATTTCTATAGGAACTAAAATCCTATGTTTTTATACAAACTTTCTACGTTCCAAAGGAGGTCTTTACATTAGACAATCAAAGGATGTATTTTAGAAAAATAATCTAAAACTAGTTGAGAAGGCTTATTTACTTATAATCTCCCCTAGTGAGTAGAGGGAACAGGGAACTAATAATAAATACTAATGAAAATGTACAACATATCCCCTGGTTGAATCTATCTATAATTGTATACACATAGTAATAGCAAAAAGATGACTTCAATAAGTTCTTTGATTTTGTTTCTAAAGGCGGTACACCTACCGCATCTATAAATCAGATATAGACCAAACAACTAAAATCGCTTCTGAAAAGATATTTACAGAGACACACCTGTTAAGAATTTCAACTCTGGAAATATTCCGAGCCAATCTCCCAAGTTTTCACCAACTAGCTCTCCGCACACTCTCTCTCTTTTGGGCTCTCACTCTCTTTCTTCCCCTTCTGTCGTACATCTTCCCAAAACCAATCGCGGCGGTGACCCCCCAAGCCCGCAGATCCATAGGCGCTATGGCGGATCTGAGACTTCTCGCCCTTCTCTCTCTCACTCACTCTCTCTCTATCTATCTCTAATGGAGCACCACCATCACTGCGCATCCACCTCCACCTCGCCTCATCCTAGGTCCTATGTTCGCTCCAGCCATGGACTTGATTGGCGCTCGTCCCCTCCCCCATATATTGGCTAGTGGCTTCATCGTGGAGCTCGCAGATTCAACATGGCGACGTGGGGTTCCGTATTTAGGGAAGTGATTCTGTAGGTTGTCCTTAGATTCAGCATTCGAGGAGGTTTCAACTATGACTGTCCTCTACACAACGCATGCAAGATGCAGTCAACGTGACCTGTCTCCTTGTCTTCTCCACCAATGGGTACGTTATGTGAAGCTCGTGCTCTGATCCTTCTATGATCCACCCCCATCGTCTAACACCTCCATCTCTGATATATATCTCTTCTTAGTCCAGTTCCAATGGGTGCAGGTGACAAGGAAACATGAGGTTGATCACCATAGCAGAATCGAAGCATTGGCATGCATGTGTGGCTGGGCTTTGGTGACAATGTCGTCTGAGGTGAAGAAGACTTGTGGCCAGCATTCAAAGGAGGAAGAGGGGCATGGACGAGGGCATCGGCGCAACTCCACTATGGGCTTGGTGCACCTCTTTGCAAGCTCACACTGAGCTGTACATTTTTCTTAATTTTCAGCTTCATTTCAAAGACTTGGGACATGCCATTTTAGGATGGATCATCGCATGACCTCTTGGCACGGCATGACATGAAGAATTTTGAGTTGGGCCTAGAATCTTAGCACGTTTGGGTAGCACGACATGACCTGCTTTGGGTCGTGCTTAGGCCAACACGGCACAAAAATAACGTGCACATCTACATGACACTAAAGTATAATTTCACCTTAGATTTATCGTAAGCTAAACTTTTCTAGCTCTATTTTTTAAAAAATATAGTGACATATTCAAGTTCAAATAAGTGCACTGTCAAATACGTATTTAATGGAGACTTTAATAAGACTAATTTGATACTATAAGTTTTGATATAATTTTATATAAACTTGACAAAAGTAAGAGAATTAAACATAGAATGAAACAAAAATAACTATAGTTTGGAACATGGGGTAGAAATTTAGAAGGAAAAGGGTGGGTAGGCTAGTTTTTTTGCAACAGGGGGTAGGCTAGTTTAACTTGTTCCAAACAATTGTACTCGGACCATATATCACAGATGACACCCAACAACCTGCATTGGGTCCAACTCAATTGCAAAATAAACCAGGAAAAGTCTTTTCCCTTACTAAATTATTACTGTTGAAAGTTTTAAAACACATTTTGACATTAATTTTTGCTATTTTCTAGTTTCATTTTTGGAATTTTTCTATTTTTCTAGAGCTAAGTTTATTTTTTAAGTTTTTAGAGATACTTTCACGAGCTCAAAATATTTTATTGGGGTTTGTCGTGTCCCAATCTCTCTACATTTCTCATATTTTTTATAAGCTTAGAGATATTTTCTATGGTTTAAAAACATTATTAATTATATTACGGGATCCATCTTGAAAACCACTTCTAACATTGGCAAAGATGGTAATTAAACCAGAGATAATTTAAATGATTTTAAGAGTTGATGGGATAAGGTGTCTGCCCCGATAAAACAGCCCTTTTTTTACCTAATATAAGTAAGTGTTTGGATCCCATGAACTAACAACTAGTTGGCTAAAGTTTAGCTCATGAGGATCCAAACAGGTGAACTAGTAGGTGGGCTAACAACTAGTCAAAGCCCCAACTAGTTGTTAGTTCACTAGTCCACGTAACCCAACTAGTGATGGCTAAATTGCACCATATTGTAAAAAAGACACCCCTGGTCCCCCACCCCCGCGCATGCACAGCAAATTAGTAAGGGGTAAATCTGTCTAAACATTGAGATAGTGCTAGTTGTTAGTCCGTGGATCCAAACAGGGTTAGGGTTAGGCTAATCACTAGTCCCGGCAAATCACTGGTCCTAGTGATCCAAACAGCTCGAGCTACGTGCCCAAGAAGTCAAAACACCGCCGCTTCTTATTTGAGGCATGGCAAATTGGCAATGTACTTCATTGTTCATTCGTTTCTTTTGCTGTACACAAGTTATTTTTTTTCCTTAACTCGAGCATAAACCCCATATAATTGGGAGACTCAGCACCATCCTTTATCGTTATATATCAACCTATGGACTCTTTCCCTCCTATATTTAGTTATATATCAACCTATGGACTCTTTCCCTCCTATATTTTGGTTACTAGACATATGCCTGTGAGTCACAAATTGCCACAATTTTTTGTCCACGCCTACAACAAATACGTGACTTGCGTTTTAGACGAACATATTAGCGAGCACCCGTTAAATCCTGAAATAAATAAATACAGAAAAATACGAGCACTCATGTCAAGTCTAAGACTTAAATCCGAGTGGGCAGATTCCACCACAAGGAACCCAAGCAGTTGAGCTATGCTCAATTAAATGTACAAGTATAATTGTATGGAAAATATGAAGCATGTTTCATGATCTTTATCACCTATATTGTCTAGATCTAGTTTATAAAAACCTAACAAAATTTGTTTCACTTTTTTAAGGGTGCCACTACATATCTGTTGACAGATTTTTACACCAAAAATCTATCAAATTTTAGACAAATGAAAAGCTGACACATCAGCCATGGAAAAACTGACAGATGCTAAAAGAAAAAATCTACCAGATTTTTATTACACAAGACAATATCCAACAAAGATCCACAACCCGTTAACAAATACAGCCGAGTTGATGCACGCCTGCTGCTCACTGCTTTTGTTGCTGCTGCTCACCGCGCTGTGCTCACTGCTGCTCACTACTTTTGCTGTTGTTGCTCCCTGCGCTGCGCTCACTAGCAAATACAGTGGATGCAAAAACCTTGTAATTCTTTGGCTTGGTGAAGAATTGCATAGTTGATTTCAGACCAAATTGTCAAACCCAAACCTGACAGGAAAAGAATCTAAAATGGCATCAAGAGAAAAAGGTGAACCATACGCACAATAAGTTAACTTAGATCCTCAAAAGATTCAAAAGCAAATTACAAAATGAAAGTTCACTTACATTGCCCATTGCAATGAGCCCCTTGTCAAAAGAAGAAAATGATTCCCAGAAAGAAGAAGAATATTCCAAAGCCAGGCCAAGCCCAATCTCTGTCCAAGATGAAATTCAGACGTCACACATCAATGAGTTGGAAGAATAGACTGTGTAATATCTGAACCAGCGAATATGCTTTTACAACATCGCACAAAAGATTTTGCAAAGCCAGAATTTTTCGTCACACTTCAAACATTTAACATGATCTTTTTAATACAGCCAAAGCACTAAAAAGGTGGTATTTTACGCTTGATGATTCTACCAAGATTCATTGAAAATTTGCATCAGAACCCAGATAGAACAAAGAAGATTTCAAAGTGGTTGAGCATCTGTTCCTTACAGTGGTCAATCAGAAACTAGCATAGACATTGCAGCAGCAGCATATCTGATGTCGATTTCAACTAAATCCAAGCATCTTTCAGAGATTCAGCGGTCAGCCAGCAGCTCAGCACTGCAGTTAGTATTTGTATAGTATGGCAATTGTGTAAGACTAACCAGCAGAAGATCTTAAACTTTAATCTTTGCTTTACCTAAAAGCTTTATCCAGTTGAACAAACTCAGTTGAGATTAGCCACAGTAACTAACTGCTATGATATCACACATGCTATCTAGGATGAACAGACCCCTATACTTGTTCTTCCAATAACACCCCCCAACCCACCCTTGTGAATGGAAAAAACAGAATTAGCAATTTGTTATCTCTCTTGCATTGTACACACTTATAACACTAAAACTACCGATCAAGTGATATTGGCACATTGTAGACCACATAGGCGCACAGCGCATAATACATCTGCATTTCACCTGCATAAAATAATTAACTAGAACAAGTAATCAAATGCATAAATGCAACTGAAAATTTTAACTGCAAAAGATGCTCTAAAACAAGTCAACTAGACAAGGAGGCAAACAAACCTCGATTGCTGCTAGCATGGATTGTTGAGACTCAAATTTGACAAAGCCAAAGCAAAACTGATCAGGCTGCAACAACATCAAGAAAAAGTGTCAATAAGGAAAGTTTAGAAACTCATCAAACTGTGAGTTCAGCAAGTTTGGTTTATGGATTCTTTTGCACATAATTAGTATAAACATGATGAATGGGGACCAAAAATTCAAAGAATTGCATAATGATTCATCAACCCCTCAAAATCAATCACCCCATAAACCTACAACTTATACTAACCTGACATTTGACCTGTATACCACCAGATTTAATAGCACCAAACTTGCTGAACTCTTGTTCAACCATTTCAAACAGTTGCTTCAAAAGGAAAATTCTTAACAAAAAAATTGAGTACCCCTAGCTCTACAAAACAAGGTGTTACAATTCAGAATAAACCCCATTCTTTTCTTCGACCCATTCAGATATGATCACAAAATAGGTATCCTCCAAAATACGCCTTGTATGCCCCGTACTAAGACTAACTAGTATAAAAAAGGGAGTACCCAGTGCAGAGAGCTCCCGCTCTGTGCGGGGTCTGGGGAAGGGTGTCAGTGGCAAGCCTTACCCTCGCCTGTGCAATACGAGGAGACCGCGACTCAAGTCCGGGACCTTTCGGTCACAGACGGTAAGACTCTACCGCTTGCACCAGGCCCGTAAGACTAACTGGTATGCTAGAAGAAAATCCTAAGTGCAATTTTGACCTACTTACTGACGGCAATGGTCAGCTCATCTCTCTCTTCATGAGGATTCTCAGTGGCTTATTCATGAACTTGCGGGTAATCAATCTCAAGGGCCTCAGGAGGCATGGTAGCAGAGAAAAAGACTCCAACTTGAATCTTGGCTGGGGCAAGCTGAAAGATATCGTATATCTGCATTTCACCAAAGCATAAATCAATCAGACGAAGACACAAACACAAAAACACACAGAGAGAGATATAGGGAAAAAACAACATCAACCCCAAAAACACATGCACCCACACACAGAGACACACTCACACTATCACCAAAGCTAGCAAACACCCACCAACACACGCACACACACAGAAACACACACAGAGACACACACAAACAGAGGGGAAGAAAGAAAGACAGGCACACACACACAGAGACTAAGCAAATATAGAAAAAAGCAACACAATAAGAAAGATACCCGGAATAAAGAAACATGGCAGAATACTCAAAAAAATTCTAACAAATCTCATACAAATAAAAAAAAGACACATTGAGCCAAAAATAACAAGGATGAGCATCCTTAAATCCAGCATTATACATTCCAAAAACAACTACACAAAATTAAATGTCCCTGACCTAAAAAACATCCAAAAACTAAAAAAAATCAAAGCAACAACCGGCAACTACAAATACAATGACAAATATGACAACCTGCAGGCCATCTATTATACCAGCACGTCAACCTAAAGACTACCTGCAGGCCATTCTCAGACACAGATCAAATCCACATGAAAGCAGAGGCATAATCAACTCTAAACATAAAAAAATACACAAAATCCCCAAAATCAAATGAAGAATCTGAACAGCAACTAACATAAAAGAACTTAAACAAATAAACACAATCATTAATTCGTGCACACACACACTCACGCTCTATTTCTAGTAGCAGCAACAAGCGCACACACACACACTCACACTCATAATCACACTCACACACACCCGCACACAAAGACACACCTACACACACCAAAAAAAAGACATCAGCAGCTCCAAAAAACAGAAAAAAAGGCAAACAAAACCCACATCAATACAAACATACAGAGAAAAAGACACACCAAAGCTCTGGAAAAAAAATCAGCTAGCAAACACGGCAAAGCTAACAAAAAACCTTTGAACAAAAAAACTAAAAAAAATTCAACTCAACAAAAAAGTCAAATATAAGAAAAAAAACCCAAAGACCAGCTAAAAATATAAAAGACAACTCAACTAAAATATACTAGACAAAACTCTGAAAATTACAGCTAAAGGCAAAAGAAAAAGAAATCCACAAATCAACAAATCTAAAACTTAACAAATCAACTCTAAGCAACAGTGGAGATCTCCAAAAAAGGAGCAACTGTCAAAAACAATGCACACAAAGAGAAAAACAGAGAGACACAGACACAGAGAGATAGACATAACTCAAAAATATATAGCTTATTGATGAATCTAGAATTATTTCCTCTAAAATTAGAAGTAAAATAGACAAAAGGATGCAGTTCTGATGCAGCTAGGATCAAGAACAGTTAGCTATCTTCAATGATCACAATGATGAAGTTCTGGTGGCAAGGTTCAACTTTTAGGAACTCATATTTATACTGAAGATGCAGTGCATATTATAAAGAAAAATATAGAGTTGCAGTCATGTTCTGAGAATGCATATACAGGTTGAAGGAGATATATCTACTGCCCCCACCAATTGGGTAGATAAAAGCTAAGTATCGATACATCATAATGGCAGATAAGTTAAGTAGCTCCATACAGGTAGATCAAAAAAGAAAACAGGAAGCATAGATAAAAGCTCATGCTATGCAGTTTTCTGAAAAAACGGCAACAGGTAAGAGGAAACAGGCAACAGGCAACCCCGCCCCATCTCCTTCGTCATGCGTACAAAGACATCCCCACATCACCCCTCCTCCACCTCGTCTGACATCATCTCCGTCTGCCGCGGCCGCGAAGAAAGCGATGGCAATCAATGAAAATCCAACACACAAAAAGAAAAAATCTCCGACGAGACGACACCTGTCCAGATGAGGCCAGAGCAAGCCGACTCCATCCTCTATGGACTCAAACCAAAAATACAACAAATCCTAGAACCTATAAAATCTTCACAAATAGGTTCATAGGGTAGATGTGGAGAAGTGATATGCATACAGACTACAGTCACCATTTAGAAATCAAATATGCAGATTAGTTAGCACAGAGATCAACTGAGAGCAGCTTGATACTAATCAAACTTCAGTTACTCAGCATCAACTAAAAGTAAATTAAAAACAACTAAAGGATTACACATACAAACACTGCATCAAAAGTAGGAGAATAGATAGTATGCACAAGGTTTTAAAGACATCAAACTAATCAGATTATTGTAATAGATAACATCGGCTATCTAGAGAATTGGACAGAACTAAAACACTGAACACTATATATTGATCAAACATGACACACATATATGATAGTAAGAAAAGGTCCAGACCTGTAAGGCTGTAACAACTTGCAAGCTTATGCAAATTTTGCTAGTATATGATATCAACGTAAACGAACAAGATAAAATCACTCCGCAATCTCTTTTTTAGGACACAACTAAAACATGCATTTTCTAACAACCACAATTATGATATGACCTATTCATCACCTAGAAGCCTTGCACAAATTGTACAGATCCAATCCTCCACACATCAAATTCAGAGCAGATGCACCAAAAGCAGCCACAACTCCGATCAGGGTACGCTCGCTGCTATAAGCCAGAACATCTACTGAACCAAAATTACCCAAACAACGACCGCACAGAACAAGGTCGGCTTCGATCCCCTCACCCTTTGCCACCTCCCGCCCCCACAACACCCCCCTCACACACACACACCCGACACCCCCTAATCTCCCTTCCCTTCCAGGGCTCGGGACGAAAGGCAGCATGGACAGGCACACAAACGACATATAGCACCTCAAATCAGCGGCAAAAGTACAGAAACAAGGAACTTACGAAGAACAGCGACAGCTCCTTCAATCAGCAACAGCAACAGCAGAAGCGCGTGGCGACGGGTCGCGCCCCAACACACCCCGTCGCGAGGACACGGGAAACGGCGGTGACGGCCGCGGCACAGGGCGAGCAGCGCGAGGGCAACACCCCCACCCCAGCAGCTCCGCCCCAACTCAGCAGAAGGCTCCGGATAGGGAGGAAGGAAGCCGCGCCGGAGTGGAGAGGAAGCCGCGCCGGATGCTGGAGGGCGCGCCGCCCGGGGTGGAGGAGGCCGCACCGCCGTGGATGCTGGAGGGCGCGCCGCCGGGGGTGGTGAAGCGCGTGCTGAGGGACGGCTCTGGGGAGGGCGGAGCGCGGCGCAGGCGAAGCGGCCGCGTGAGGCGCGAAGGGGAAAACGGGTGGGAGATGAAAAGATAAGGGTGGGCGCGGATTTCAACCATAACGGGCTTCGGGTTTCAAATGCTCGACCCGTCAGCGTGGCGGACCCATCAACGAACCACACAGTTGCACGAATCTCCAAACACATCAAACGGCCCAGAATTTGACAGATAAATGACAACAAAATCTGTCAACAGATAAATAGCAAAAATCCTTTTTTAATACTTGTGTGATTCATGGCCTTTATCACTTATATCCTGTAGATCTAGTTTATAGAAGCCAAACAAAATTGGTGTCACCTTTTTTAATACTTGTGTGATTTATTATTATTAGTTTTACAAATTTAAGCTTATTTGATTATTTTCAAAAAACAATAAAAGGCTAATAAAACAATTTTACATTAAAAATCTTAAACTATTTCCAAATCTATTCAGATTCTTCTCTATTTTTTCCTCTTTAGTTATTTATCAACTGGAACCTTATTCTTTCTATTTGTTCTCCGGTTCTCCCCCATCCTTCTCTTTTTTAGCTGGGAGTGCCCGTTCCCCAGGTCCGTTCCGATTTTTTCAGTTTTCCAATTCGAAGTTGTATTCTTTTTTCGTTCAGATATTTTTTTTCTGATTTGTTTTTCTTTTTTCATTCGGACGTGTGTTTAGCGAGGGGCGAAGGGGGTGGGGTGCAGACGATAACGCTTCCTAATTAAGGTCCATTTGGATTCGTTATCTGCTAATAGCTAGCTAGTTAACAGCTCATATCTAATATTAGCTAGCTAGCTATTAGATGAAGAATGCGTAGATGTATAGCTAATAAAAATGCTACTAAGATAACTATTAGGTGCTATTATCTAATTTGGTTTAGCCAGTGAGGTAGTTATTATCTAGAGGTCTATAATTTGATATTTTATTAGCTGCACCTGTTTAGATCTAACATAGCTATAACGAGTAGTAGATAGATCCAAAGGAAGCAGTTAAGGGATAGGCGATGTACCTGCTGATGAACAGTTTAGGAGCGGAGCAGTCCCCATTCCCCAGCGAGGACGCGTGGCCCGGATGCCGTAACAATTAGAGGGTGTAAACGCGTTGAGCCACAGGACATGCGTTCCGTGTTTGCAGATACTGTGCACATCCTGGAGAACTGGGGAGGTTGCTCTGGTTATGATCTTGATACTGCACCCTGCTCCCTGCACTGTAGGGTTTGGAATATGACTGTCATTTTTTATATCACAATGAAAAATCCATTATTTAGTTGTTGAGTTTGCACATAGCTTCCATCCAGCACATCCTAAACATAAGTAAGCGGACTGTAAATATATTATTTCTCTAAATCAGCTCAATTTGACATAAATAAACTAACTGAAGTACAGGAACGCATAAAAATCACTATTGCACATGCACTGTAAAATCAGAATTCTGAACCATAGTGAAGGAATCAAAGTTTATCCTAGGACAAAATAGAATACAATCAGTGGATGCTTTGCTATTGAGCTAATATATCTGTAGACAACGGTAGATGAATCACGCATATGGGAAATGAGGAAGGTCCATGAGGATCCGAACCAAAATATCATATCTGTAGACAACGGTAGATGACTGAGCTGCAAATGTTCAAATGTGCAATGCAGGCTTGCAACTGGATTGATCCATGGAAGAAGTATATCAAGAATTGAAGACTCAGAAAAAATATATTGGATCCTTTACTCATGCATAACTATATAGGCACAACACAACAAATCACCAGCTGATGTAGCATCAACTCTTCCTGACTACAGCCGGTGCAAATCACAAGCATATGTAGGAAGGAACTTCACGATGTAAATTGATTAAAGCATCTTTTTTTGTTGCATCTAATGCTTTGAAGCCCAAGAAGGCCTACGAATGACCATTTTTTCACGATTAGGCCTACGAAGAAATGTTTTTTTGTCTACAAATACAGGCAGCAAGGCACAGGCTTAAATCGCTAAGATCATCGCTGCTGAAAAGTTACAATTAAAACAGGAGCCCTCAAAACACATTAGAACAATTCTTCACGGACCCATCCGCGCACACATGCAGCCAATTTCTTTGGCCCCGTTCGCTTCGCTGAAAAAGCAAGCCGAAACAATGTTCCGGCTGATTTGTTGCGAGAAAAAAATACTGTTCCGGCTGAAAAAACAAGCTGAAAAAGACGGATTATAAGAGAAGCGAACGGGGCCTTGAATTAAACTTGAAGTTACTGATATCATGATGAACATAGATATGAAGAAGCGGTGAATCATACCTGAGAAATGAACTGCCTAACACAATAAAACATTAAAAAATAACTTGGAATTGTATGGTTTTCTTGACTAACCCGGTACTCCGTAGGGCAAAAGTATTTTAAATTGATTTGTGATTCATTCCCAGGACAAAAAAATGGAATTGTACTAAGGCCTTCTTTAGATTGCAAGTTTTTTTACTCTCTCTCTATCACATCAAATCTTTAGACACATGCATGGAGTATTAAATGTAGATAAAAAAATAACTAATTACACAGTTTGATTGTAAATTACGAGACGAATCTTTTGAGCCTAGTTAGGCCATGATTGGACAATAATTATCAAATACAAACGAAAAGTGATACAGTGCCAAATACTGATTCCTAACCGTAATCTAAACAAGGCCTAAGTTAAGAATGTAGATTGAACAAATCACCTTCTGGCCACCTACGGGAGCCCAGGACTGCTTAAGGGCCATCTGGTGCAACATGTAAGGTGAGGTCAACTTCAAAATTGGGTTTTGGTCGACCATATAATGGGACTTATGATGACTAAAAATACTCACATAGAACATACAGCTCTGTAATATTGACGGGAACATTAATAAATAAGGACATCTCCAAAAATTACGCAGCATCATTCACCAGGTAGAATTTAAGGAAGGAAAGTGTGAACCATTAATCTAGATACAGAATAAAAATTACATGGTATTATGTTAGAGCATTACCCCTCTTGGTGGTGCAACCAACTGTGCATTGAACACATGGTGCAAAATCTCTGTCAAGAAACCGCAATGATCTAGGATAGTGAAAAGCCCCCATAAAAAATCTGCATGGTAAACATCATCAACGTAAAACATGAGGTGCAAAGCACTTTGAAGTTACATTTTCATCAGAAAACACTTTCAAGTTACGTCTTGCTGTATTTTCATAAATTAAGGCAACTAAGTTTATTCCAATAACTCAGTCAACAGGTGTACTCGCATACATTGGGTGGAAATGGATTAGGTGATTACCTAATGAAATGTTTTGCACTCCTGATGGAAAATTCTAATTTTGTAGCTAGATGATAAAAAAAAGTAGCATAGCCTTTTAAGTAATCGCTGAAAATTTTACTTTTTATATTAGAAGAAAGGTTTTTCCATGCTTCTTCTCAGCTATAGGAGAAAAAGATATCCGCTGCATTCATTGAACCAACATTGCAAACAATTCTAAGCGAACATTGTACATGCAGGAAAGAACTGCAAGGAGCATATTACTATAATAACAATTTTACACATGTATGGATACAGGCAATACATCGAGCACCTTCCATGCGCTGAGGTTGTCCTTCCCAGCAGCCGCTCGGTTTGAGGAAAAAAGGAATGGATCTCCTGGCCAACATCTTGTTCGTGTCGAACTCCAACCTTCATAGGCAACAAATTAGCCAATAAGAAATCAAACATAGCCCAAATTTCTAATTGCTCTAAAAGACCCATATATAAAGACAAACTTAAT
Organism: Miscanthus lutarioriparius; assembly: GCA_904845875.1. Classification (NCBI taxonomy): domain Eukaryota; kingdom Viridiplantae; phylum Streptophyta; class Magnoliopsida; order Poales; family Poaceae; genus Miscanthus; species Miscanthus lutarioriparius. The sequence goes on along the minus strand of CAJGYO010000008.1, from coordinate 42,084,171 downwards.
ACTTTGTGATAACATGTTAGCTTCAAAAACAACCTGACATGTACTAATTAAGTTATGTGGCGACAGATTAATAGAAACTAAAACTAACTCAGCAAGACTACTCGAGGAGTAATCAGTTATGAAGTAAGCAGCTCTATTTACATATGCTACACATGATCAGTAACAGCTAGGGAAAAACGTGGAGTATGCACAAAAAGAATTTTAATTTGATGTTGGCTATGAATCTTTTTGCTAGCCATAACAAAGATATATAATGCTAACACTAACATGTCTTGCCTTTGAAACCAGCGTGTAAAGAAAACTTTTTTTTTTCTCAAAAGCAATACACTCCTGGCTAAGGATGAAAACGGAACGGAAATATCTCGAATCGAACCGCATCGTTTTCTATATTTAATCCAATCGAATCCGTATTTTCTTATCCGACTTTACCGTTTTCGCTTTCGTATTTCAGATGTTTCGTATTTCAAATGTAAAAGTAGAAAACGGTTTAGACATTTTTCGACCGTTTTCTACTTTTCTACTTTTAATTTGAAATATTCCGAATTGAAAATTCGGTTTAAACCGAATTTGGCCAACTGCACAGGTCATACAATCCAATTACAGGTTGTTCACCACGCAGCTGCGTTTTTTCTACTGGTGGCCAGCTGCCCTCTCTTATAGACGGTGCCCAGCCTCATCTCCCTTCACCTCACGAGGTGGTTCTAAATGGCAGGAAGCTAGCAGCATCTACATGAAAGCCCACCTAGGCCATAGCCCATCAAGCTCATCGGTTTAACCCCCACCTGCAAAGTCAATCATTTGATAGTTTTTGCCTCAGCCGAATAAATCTTTGTTACTCAAAAGAAAAATCTGAATAAATCTTTAAAATAAAATACTACATCTATTCAAAAAAAATTAATAAAATTATTCTGACTCAGTTCGAGTTCATGTTTCTATAATATGCACTTGTTAATTATTATATGCACTTGATCATGCATGCACTTAGTCATGCACTTGGTCCTACGGGGTCGGTATTACGTATTGAGTTTTCGTATATCGACCGTGTTCGACATAAATCCGCTCGAATTGGTTCGTTTTCGAAATTCTGGATATTTCATAAGTTCGCGTTTGTTTTCGTGTCCGGCTTTACCGTTTTCGTTTTCGTTTTCGTATTTCAAATGTAAAAGTAGAAAACAATTTAAGAGTTTTTCGACCGTTTTGATCCTTACTCCTGCCAATGAACTTGCAAAAAACAATGAGTATGCACGTCCACCACAATCCACGATGCACCGTGGTGTCTCTAGACATAATCAGGAAAGGGAAAAAAATGAATAAATGGATAAAGCAGCAATTACCAATGCGACAATTTCTAGAGGAGGAAGGGAGAGAAATCATGTGGGCTAAAATTATAGTTAAAATAAAAAAGAAGCGAATGCATCAGGTTCCAAATCAAACAAAAAACGTGGTCGGCAGAATTCGAACCTGCGCGGGCAAAGCCCCCACATGATTTCTAGTCATACCCGATAACCACTCCGACACGACCACTTTGATGTTTAATCGGTCATTCCTGTGCATCCTTCAATGAACAGTCAGAAGCCTGTTGTGCCAAGACCAAGAGAGAGGCGGAACGCGATGCATGTTGAATGCAAAAGGGACCGGGGCCGAGATTGGGGCCCAGATAAACAATCGTTCTGGTTCTTGGGCTGGGCCTACTCTGACCGCTGCCCGCCCCACCACCACCTCTTCTCTTCCTCCGCTCCATTCCCCACCTCTATTGGCGCGTCCACCGAGGCGGCCGGGTCGGTAGGTTCGCCTCCGCCGCGGCCGACCAATGAGTCCATCCCGGCCTCGCGGCCTGGTCCCTCGCCCTCCTTATGCTTAGGTACGCTTCTGCTCCTCGGCACAGTTATTTCAGTCAGGCGTGGCTTCGGCTTCAGGGACCGCGCGGATGCTTCCCAGTCAGCCCGCCGGGTGGGCTGGGCGCAATGGTGGGTTCCCAGTCTGGCTCAAGGATCGAAACAGCCCCGTTCGCGGGAGGAATTTGGAGGATCTGAATGGTTTTGGATGAATCTGGAGGGATCTGTTCTGGATGAAAAAAGAAGCGTAAGCGAGTTTAAGGACAACCGAACGGGTGAAAAAGACTAGTGGTAGTGCCAAATCTCGCTTGAGCGATGTACTCATGTACAGTAGCATTTCCGCTATCGAGTATCGACGTTTTGTTTTACATCCTCGCTCTGGACATCCACGAGGATATATGGGCAGCCTAAGGATGGCTTTGCTGGGGTTTTAGTGTAATATAATAGAATCACGTTCCCGGGTGTCACGTTTTCAGTTTGTCCAATTGCATTTAGCAAAACCATTGCTGAAACTACTGCTCTTGCTCCTGCGTGTGATGAATATTTGCTTTATTCCACTGCACGTGCTTTACCCACAACATGCCATTGGAAGATTACAAATACAAGAGCAAATAGGATCAGATATCCACATGCCAAGTCTGGCAAGATGATATTACAATACCATCAATAGAGGTAGTGCTCAGATACTGGGCTTATTTTATATGCTGGTTTTTCTCTCAGAGGTGTATGCGTTTGCTATCTGTGCTCTTCCACACATCAAGTCATATGGAATTCTGTTTTCAACTAATTCCATGTACCATGAATAATAACAAGAACTTGATTTTCTTGAGGTTACCAGGAATGTCCAACTGAGTGACTGCTGAGCCGTAGATATCTCATTGATTGTTGATATGTGAGGACATTGTTTACAAACAAATGATATGTAGTATTCCAGATCTGAAGAACTAGACTCAGCATATACAACAGAAGTCATAGTGTATAAAAAGGAAGGATTTTCTCCAACAAAAATTCTTCCATAAGCCTCCAGATCTACTGCATTAAGTTATGTCACATGTTTTGCTGAAGGCCAAACATGTGTCCTTCTGGAAGAATATGTCCTGAAGTGAAACTAATGTAAAAGTCAACCTTTGTAATTAATTCAACCTTAGTAGTGCTCTCGTAATGACAGTATTTTACTACTTTATTCTCTTGACTTCTTGTACATAGTAAGCCTTGGCAGTAAGCTTTTCATTTGCATCTTCCAGCAAAAGTTTTATGTTAGAGCCAATTTGTTCTCAAGAACTGTAAACCATCAAAATAACTCATAACTGTATCGGGTAATATGCAAACGAAAAATGCTTGTTGCTCTGTTTTAAATATTGTTATTTATTACAGTTGTTTCTGGTGTCATACTGTCATCTGATAAAGTAATTCAATAGCAAGCTAAGCAACGGTACACTTCATACAAGACAGAACTGAACTTTGACTTCTCAGAGCTTAAAACTGAATTTGAATGATCTATTGCTAGTTTCATTTCAGATCATCTGTCTTTCTTAAGTCATCGTTTGTTTGATTGGGTTTAAAATCAGCAAAATCATAGTTAGCAGCCCAAAATCAAGAATTATAGCATCTTCTGAAGGTTAAGACCTTAGCCACTCTTCTAAAGTATCAATATTTGGAAGTACGTAACTGTAGATCATGAACACAAAGTGTTTCGTCAATGTTCCCTTAACAACTTATGTTGTGTGCTTGATTATTTAAGGAGTCAGTTGACAAGCAGTGTTCATTTTCTTTTCAGCTTTAATAGTAAATAAATGATCATTAGGTGCAATTTACTATTCAAGCAACCATGTTACATGATCAGTTGGTATTTATGGCACATCAATTTTGTTAGTTGCGATGCTAGCATTCTGAACTATGGCCCCGTTCGGCTGGAGGGAAGTTGGAGGAAAGTGGATGAAAAATACTGTTCCGGATGAAATGTTGTGAGAGAAAAACACTGTTTCGGATGAAAAAAGAAGCGGATCAAGCCGGGTTCAAGGGCAGCCGAGCGGGGCCTATGTCATCATGGTGCTTTTAGAATTATTATACATGGATAATAATTGATTTGGAGAACACTTCAATTCCTGTAATGAACACGCAAGTTACGCTAGCATGTCATGTCATGTGCTTCTTAATTCCAAAACACTTCAATTCCTGTATTGAACCTTATTGCTTCTGCTGGATTTCAACTCTAGCCTACCCTAACTCTAGGTGGCTGGAATATTATCCGTACGCGAACACCAGGGGATAACACGAGTCTCCTCCCAGCTGGATTTCGGACACCGATCGATGCTCTTTCTGTGTTGTGGACGAACATCCACCAAGTGTGACGATGCACAGGAGCCACGCCTCTGGATCCTCGTTGCCGACGCTGAGCGCCGGGCCTCCCTCTAGCGAGAAGAAAGAAAGGCATCCGTCACTGTGATGTGAAGCATCGGATTCATGCCGGCTCGATCGCTCCGTCCGCGGTGCAGCGCTTCGCTTATCGGCAGCACGCACGTACGATCATTTTCCGGCGGGCGGTATCGCGACGCGGCACACGGCGACAGAGAGACACGGGCCGGGCAGGACCAGCACAGCACATCACACGGTACCGGTCCCGGTCCCGATCGATCGACGGCATTGAAAGGGCATCACGGAACGGAAAGGCCGGGCGCCAACGTGCCGCGCCGACTGGCAAATGGCAAATGATGGCGCGACCCGGCCGTCCCGCTATTAAATGATCGATCGATATCGATGGAGAGGCCGCTGGCCAGTGGACACCCATCATCAAGGCAACAAGTGAAGGCCCGGTCCTATTTTCCAGCCATAAAAATAATGTTTTTCTTTTCCAATAAATTAGTCCTATAAATCAATCGTAGCATCAATAAGTCCTGTCGAACAGTGAATCTAGTCCTACTCCCAGTCCTATATAAACACGGCTAGTAGTAGTCCTAGACACGATCCACCGAAGCGCGTCCGCTCGAGACGAAAGGCGGTCGGCGAGCGCGAGCCCTCCCGCAACAGACGCAGCTAGCAGCGGACACATAAAAAGAGTTTGCAGGCGCGGGAGATCACGCAAGTCTGTTGCGCTTCAATCAAAACAAGCAGCCAAGCAGGGAGAGCAGAGGGAGTCCCGTTCCCGTACCACAAGCCCACGCAACTGCTGCCCCAGGTAAGGCGGAGGCGGATATCCATCTACCAGTTTCCTCTCTCGATCGGTTTGCCGGCCGGGTCTCTCCCTCCCTCCCTCCCGCATCTGCTGAGTCTGTTTGTTGTGCGCTTGTGATGGCGGCGGCGGATGGGAATGCAGCAGGAGGGGCAAGGGCATTGCCCGGCGCCGGACTCGCGCCGTCGCCGTGCTGCAGGCAGAGGAGGACTACGGCCATGGGCGGGTACGAGCTCGTCAGGAGCGACGACGCGGCGCCGGGCGCCCCGGGAACCGATCTCGAGTCCGGCGCCAGCGCCGGCAAGGCGTCGCCGTCGCCGTCGTCGCCCGCTGCACGGCAGCCGCGCCTCGTCTCCCTCGACGTCTTCCGCGGGATAACCGTCCTGGTACGCCCCTCCTCTTCCTACTCGTACTCATACCAGTAGTGGATTCTCGGACGAATTGAATTGGATTCTCGCTTCTCGATTCCTACCATTACCGTCCGTCGCCCGGGCGCTGCGCTTTCCTTTGCGCCACGCCCATCCATGGGCGTGGAGGGGCGGGGGCATCGGCAATTCGGCATCGATCGACCAACCGACCCAACCCAGGCCACTCATTCACTCAGCATCATGCGCCGTCGTGACGAAGAGCGTGGACTGTCCAACTGCCGCGTGCCACCATGATCCCTGCCGCCCGTGCTTGTGCTTGGCTTTTCTCCCTTGTCTGCTTTCACATCCCTTCTTCTCGCCATTCAGGAGCGCCGCGCCCCTAGCTTTGCTTGCTTTTGCGTGCAACCGTGCATGAGCCTTTTGCTAAAGAAAAGAAAAAAAAACTTTTGTTTCACTGGTTCATGGTCGCGCTGGTCACCTCACCTGGTCATGTCTTTGTACACGACGCCATGATTATATGATTGATAAATGATAAATAAAAGGGTCAAAACAAGAAGACAGCGAGGGGAATCCGAGTCAGGGTCAATTGGGCCAAGGAGACAAAACATAACAGCTGCTTATACTAAACCATCATGCTCATTGCTCAGTCACAGGAGCCGCATCCGTATGGCTCTATACTTGCCAGCTTTAGGTCCCGTACGGACACTGCTTCCTGCTAGGGCAAAACAGTTGGTTAACAGACTGCTGCCACTTTAGTATTTTTAATTCAAATAGTAACGTGTCACATGACGATCAAATTCCTGTAGAGCCTCAAAAGAGGCACATGTACCGTTTTTACCGATAAATACACAATTGGCACGTCTGTCGATCCATGAGAGGTTTTGTTTGGTCACACAAATTCACTAGGAAAAAAATCTACCTCAACTAATATCTAGTTGCTAAAAATTACTCCCTCCATTCCAAATTATAAGTCGCTTTGACTTTTTTAGTTTATCCATTTTGCTATGTATCTAGACATATTATTATTGCCATGTTCGCTTGGCTGATAAGCCATAGCTGAAAGTACCGTTGGCTGATTTATTGTGAGAGAGAAATATTGTTCATTGGTGAAAAATACGGCTTATAAAGCCAAAGCGAACATGACGATATATCTAGATGCATAGCATAATGGATGTCTTAGAAAAGTCAAAACGACTTATAATTTAGAACGGAGGGAGTAGTTGCAACCCTACGACTAATTGTTAACTGCTAAAACTAACTATAAATAGCTGTTTGGATCCTTAGCTAATGAATTCGGTCAATTGTCTTACATACCACCATTTTTTATCCCTATAACTAATAATGCTTAGCTGCTAAAAATAACTGTGAATATCTGTTTGATCCTTAGCTAATATATAAACCTAACAATTACTAAATCCGTTCTAAATTATAGTTCGTTTGGCTTTTTTTACCACAAGTTTGACTACTCGTTTTATTCAAAATTTTGTGCTAAATATCACTTCTTTTGTTGTGGCTTGCTTTATTAACAAAAGTTCTTTAAGAATGACTTAAATTTGACTATATTTACACAAAATTTTTGAATAAGACGAAGCGATCAAACTTAGAGTCAAAAAAAAATCAAGCGAATTATAATTTGAACGGAGGAGTAACTATTAGCTTGTTTCTCCTAGTTAACATAGCTCATAGTTAGTTTCTAGCTTAATGGATCTGAACGAAGCCTTAAGTACATGTTGCTATACTTACTTTAATAACTCTCTTCGACACAAAAATAAGTGTCGCTATGATTTCGCGTTCCGTCTAACTTTCTTAAGTTTAATCAGGTTTATAGAGAATATTAGCAACATTTGTATCTCCAAATAAGTTTATTATAAAAATAAAATCAATAATCTATCTAATGATACTAATTATATACTATAAATATTAATATTTTTTATATATATTTAGCCAAAATTAAAAGTATTCATTTCCCCGGGAAATGAGAACTAGGCTTATTTTTGGGACGGCCGGAGTACTGCAATATAAATGTGTCGATGATTCCACGGGTAAACTTGTTTGCCTTTTCGTTTAGACTTTCGCTAGCCTATTATCATGCACTGATCCACCGACCTCTTCATATCAAAGCCTCATGGTGATGATGAGTGCTGCTCCCACAGACCATAGAGTCCTAGAAGATGCGCCGCAAGATTGTGTTGGTCTAATTATCACCTTGTTCGCTGGTTGGTGCTGGTGCTGATTTAGACTGGTTGGTGCTGATTTTTTTTAAAGAAAAATATTATTGGTTGGTTAAATAAACCTGACTGAAACTAACAAACGAACATGGTGTATACATACAACAATAATATATAGGAGTAAAGTAATGACGTAAGAGCGTCTCGCGTGTACGTACGACACCACACGATATCCCTACCGTTGCCTGTGTCATTTACAATCTGCGGTAGGCCGGTTCTAGTTCACCAATCCACGTTGTTGTTACCCCCACAAGTCCGCTTGCCCACTTCAGCACTTTGCATAGTTGGAGCGTGGCGACGTGCCAACTAATTTTATTTGTACTAGACTTACTCTGGAAAAAGAAAAGAAAACTCGTCTGGCGGATCATGACGGCCTATAGGAAAGCAGAGCTTCATGCAGCCCGATCGGCTGGGGCTGGCTGGCTGGGCTGGCTGGTCAGCCCCTCATATGTGATACTATTCACATGAACCAGCCAGCAGTATTTATCTCTCATATAAATGAACCAATAACAATATGAACTAGCCAATCAAACAGACCGCATTCGTCAGGAGCTGACGAAGTCTATGCACCACCTGCCCACCCTGTATGGTAGGGGACCTTGATTTTGGGAATTTTTAAAACTCAACTCAGGTTTGAACTAGATTCCTGAACTGTGACCGCAAACAATCCCAATCCGTCGTCCCAGGAACGGTGTACTCGACGTCGACGCCCTCTTGGCGCTTACGCTGCAGCCCTCTGTGTACGACGCCGACGCCCCTCGCCGGCCGGCGCCGGCGCGTGCACGTAGCGAATAACCCTCCATTCGGCCGGCAAAGGTCCGGCGGTGGGGGTGACTGCTGAGGCCTGGGGAGTGTGGTGGTGGCTGGCCGCATCAGCTCCACCCCAGCTTACCTGAATCGCTTTCTTTTCGGCCGTCTTTTGTTGCTTGCCTGGATTTGGTCTAGTTGGCTTTCGCTTTGCTTGGCCTGCAAGCGCGGCAAGCGAACCGGCCTCCACCGGCCAAAAGCTAGCCGCCCAGGGTCTGGACGCGGTTCACTAACTATTACCATGAACTAAGGCCCTATTTAGTTTCTATTTAGTTCCTAAAAATTTTCACCCCAAAGTGTCACATCAAATCTTACGGCACATGCATGGAGTATTAAATATAGACGAAAAAAAACTAATTGCACAGTTGGGTGAGAAATCTCGAAACAAAACTTTCGAACTTAATTAGTTCATAATTAGACACTAATTGCCAAATACAAATGAAAATGCTACAGTAGCTAAATCCAAAAAATTTCGCGAACTAAACACGCCCTAAGGTCCCGTTTGAATCCCATGGGGATTCTAGGAATCCGGATTCTAAAATCCAGATTGTACGTGGTAAAAATCTGTCTGTTTGTATCTAGGATTCTAGTTTTAGATTTGAACTATTTCAAGACTCCTTTTCTCTACAGTGCCCTCATGCATGGATCATCTCTGTCGCCCAGTGTCGTTGAATAGACATTAGAGCATCTCCAAGAAACTATTTATATCTTTCCTAATTTACAGGAATAGAGATTTTGGTGAAAAAAAACACACCCTCCAAGAGTCTCTTCAATTGTATATCAAAATATAGATATCCTCTATTCTGGATTTCTCGAACTAGCCAAAGATCGAGGGCGATGATGACTTTTTAGACTTCACACAAGATATAAAAAAAAGATGTTGGAGACTATACATATAGAAAACGATTTTTACTTAAATAACTCTCCAAATGATACGTGCTCTTGTTTCCTGTTAAATTGCAAAAAAATTGCGGAGCAAGATTGTTGTGTTAACTGCATGAAGATAAATTACAGAATTTTATAAAATGTTATAAATTGTATAAATAATAAATTACAAATTTGGAAAGAGTTAACACAAGAATTATCCAACAAGCAGTGTCGTACACAAAGAATTATCCGCGGTTGAAATAACGATGCATCGGCGACAGCTGCGGGGGCGAAGCCGGTAGAGATGTGGACGGCCGCACGTCGGTTGGAGCTTGCACCGACACTCGGAGCCGGATCTTGCTGCCCGTGACGGTGATCACGGGGACTGTGCCCGTAGCGTATGCCTCATACTTCACATCAGCATTAAGGCTGTGGGTAGATGCCGAAAATTTTTGCAAAATGCTGCTGTAGCATTTTCGTTATTATTTGTTAATTAATGTCTAATCATAGTTTAATTAGGTTTAAAAAATTCATCTCGTGGATTTCGTCTAAACTGTATAATTAGTTTTATTTTTTATTTATATTTAATATTTTATACATGCATCAAAGATTTGATGTGATAAAGAATCTTGAAAATTTTTATAAAATTTTCTAGAACTAAACAGTACCTAAGTCTCCATGTCACGTGGCCACACAGGCCAGTGGCTTCGTAGACGTTCCAAGTGGCCTGCAGTCAATGGTAGGCCTAGAATATCGTAAAAGGGGGCAGGGTGGAGGCAGCGTTGGAATGCCAGCGGCGAGGTCACCACGACCGGGGCGGTGAATGAGGCGGCAGTTAGGGTTTCATTGTTCGCTTCGCTGAAAAATCAGACTGAAAAATACGGTTGGCTGATTTATTGTGAGAGACTGTACCATGGCTGATAAGCTCAAGCGAACAGCTATGGCCTGCGGCCTTAGAAGAAGGGGCCCGGGGGCGGCAACTGGCTAGGCGGTGGTGGCAGGTTGAGGGGCGATGAGCAAGGTGGCGTCACCGTCGCCGAGCGAGTGGAGGGAGACAACCCATTGGGTGGTGCCGGCGGTAGGGGCGAGGAGTCGCCAACGAGCTCCTCCATTGGGATTAGGGAATGGGCTGGTTCGTCCAACGGAGGTGGGCGGAGGTCGCCGGTGGGCTAGGCGGTGGTGGAGGTGGGTGGGGGCGGGGCTGGCCATGAAAGAAGAGAAAAAGTGCACGTAGGGGTGGGGTGGGCGGGTGTGCGCTGTTACGTCTCCTAGCGTATGCACATCACACTTCAACAGTCGCTACATTCGACACCCTTACTGTCTATTACAACAAATATTTATTACGTAATGTTATACGTTAGTGTCAGATGAATATTAAGCTGCTCCACAAGGTATGTCGTGGCCCACCTGGCATTCCCTATGGTATGTACTTGACTGTAGAGGGACATAAGCCCCCCCCCACCCACACACCCACCACCACCACCACACACGTCTTACTATTTTTTCCCCCGGTGATAACATCTCTGTTACTGCATTAGCGTTATTTTCCGTGATTGCTAAAAAGACCATGACATCAAATGTGCTAGCTTAGTGCGTAAGAATGGGAAGTTCGATAGATACACCTTTCTTTTGGGTTCCGCGGACAAAGTGATTACTTGTTACTTTCCTGTGGCTTGTAGCCAAAGGGCATACTCGCACTAACACATGTCGCTAAACCTACATCCATCCCATGCATGAGCATGACGCGTAGCTACATTTGAGACACATGCTTTAGCAGAAAGACTGCTAGCTTATCCAGTGCCAGTGATGACGCCGTGGATCGCCACTTTGGCGGCCACTGATTGCTGCTTCTTTTCAAGTACTATTTCTTTATCCGTCGTGTCGAGCACCGAGTGAGAGCATGGTCTGTGGCACCGCCTTTCACTAATTGCAATTTGACACGAACAAAAGCCAAAGCCACCCCCGGCCCACTAGACGTCTCATCTCTTCACCTTAGCCCTGTTCGATAGAACTTGTTTAGCTTATAAGTCATGACTGAAAGTACTGTTGATTAATTTAGTGTGTGAAAAAAATACTATTCATTGACTGATAAGACATGCCTTATAAGCCGAATACGACCAAGCGAATTCACAGCATGGAAAGTACCACTCTGGTTGAAGTCAAGATCCACCGACTCAGAGTTAATTTATCTCAAGGTGCCCCTAACAAAAGAACAATTTCAAGTATCTATACGACTATACAGAACATCAGAAACAGTACTCGTATTAGCGCCCAGGATCTCACGCAGTAAAACGAACTAGGCCCCGTTTAGTCAAAAAAAAAATTGGATTTTGGCTTACTGTAGCATTTTGTTTGTATTTGGTAATTAGTGTCTAATTATGGACTAATTAGTTTCAAAAGTTTCGTCTCACGATTTCTCACCTAACTGTGCAATTAGTTTTTTTCGTCTACATTTAGTACTTCATACATGTGCCGTAAGATTCGATGTGACGGACACTGAGTAAAATTTTTTAGATCCTAGGCCCTGTTTAGTTGCACACTAAAATACCAAATTTTTTAAGATTCTCCATCACATCGAATCTTTGACATATGCATGAAGCATTAAATATAAATAAAAAATAAAACTAATTACACAGTTTAGACAAAATACACGAAACGAATCTTTTAAGCCTAATTAAACTATAATTAGACACTAATTGATAAATAACAACGAAAACGCTACTTTTACGATGTCCTTCCATGTGGCCGCTGGAGGCTGGACTGGGCTACTCGCCTACTCCTACTGTGATGGCATGTCCTCGTGTAGCTTCATTAGACCTGCAAGAGCAGGGGGTCCAGCCGTCCATATCAGACATGGGCCTGCAGTGCAGTGCACGGATGGGGCATTGCAGCTGCTAGCCAGCCATCTGTAGTTCTGTACTGGCCAAGCTACCCCGGCAAAGTCAGCATGGATTGGATTGGGCACAGATGGCAGATAACGTGTCGAGTATCCGTCACACAGGAATTCACTCACAAATATCTGTCCCATAAAACAAATCACAGCGTCATGAACGAAAGAGTGAAGATTGGTGCCCAGGGGGGCTGGCGCCCTCCTTACCTAAAATATTAAAAATTATCACAAAAATCATATATGTAGTACACATAAAGTTAAGTATAACGGTAAGAATTCAGTTTGAAATTCATCCTAGATGCCAAGAAACAAAATAGACGAGCAATCAACCTGGCACTGTTCATCATGTGCCGACAGTGACACTTCTGTTTTTTTAATCTTAGTATCAAAGATGAATTTCAATCTAAATTGTTGCGGCTACACTTAACTTACATACATGATCTTTGCGATGATTTTTGAAACATTGTAACATAGTATTTTAGTCATTTGGCTAACGAGGGTATGATTTTTCTAAATGAAATACCCCTCCATCCCTATTTAATTGTAGCCGTTGGAATTGTGCCAGTTAAATTTTGGCAAGTTTGACTATGTTTGTAAAAAATATTAGCAAAATTTGTATCTCCGAATGAATTTATTATAAAAATAAATTTAATGACTAATGATACTAATTATGTACTATAAATATTAATATTTTATTTTATATATTAAGTCAAAGTTAGGTACGTTTGACTTCTCGAGAAGTGAGAATGACGTAAAAATGGACAGAGGAAGTACTTTTTTCCTCAAATGAATTCTTAGGTGCCGTTCCTTTGCTCCGAATGCCACCATAGGGGATTTTTCTATCTGTTACATCTGTATGAATTTTAATCTCCCTTCCATTGGCGCAAGCCCTAGAACGGGAATCCAGGAACTGCTATGTTGGAATGGACTAGTCCATCCATTTACAACACAGAATATGTTCGTCAGCCTTTCGAGGTAAAGGCAGTAAAACAGTGGCTTAATTGGTTTCTGAATCCGATGCTTGGCTAACTCCACTGGAATGGCGCTAGATCAGTGATGTTTAGTATTAGTATATATAGGAGTAATGCTTTAGCCACAAGTTACAGGATAGCAGAATCCAATAATGTACTAATATAATGTAGATCATTAACCAAAGCGTGGCATCAGATCTGCTGTGATTGATGTTACTTAACTTGCTTTCCAGGATTTGTTATTAGCCCTTCTTGATCTAGCTATGACAAGTTTGAGATTATTATATCTCAATACCTTGTGTTCTCTTTTTGTGGAGCAGTCAGAGTCTTTTAAGCACTGGAAACAGGAAAGCATTGACCTGTGGAGTTATGGTGCTGTTATCATTCTCACAAAGAACTAACCGATGCAACCACCTATGATCTTTTCTAATCCCCGAATTGGTCACCTTGTTGAATAAGGGAAAAGGAGAAAAACGTCCACCAAATTGTCACAGTATTTTTTTTACTTGCAATCTGAAACAGGCAGGACGTGATTGTTTTCCTTGTTGCAGCTTATGATTATTGTTGACGATGCTGGAGGCTTCCTCCCAGCACTGAACCACTCTCCTTGGGATGGCGTAACAATAGCTGATTTCGTCATGCCGTTCTTCCTTTTCATAGTTGGAGTCTCACTAACACTAGCGTACAAGGTATACTGGACACTGAGATCACAAACACACTACTCTTTATACTCCCTTTTTCTTCAAATTAAATGCCGAGTTATCAGCATGTTGAATGATGATTTGTCATACCACTATGTGCAGCGGGTGCCAGATAAACTGGAGGCAACTAAAAAGGCACTACTTCGTGCCCTCAAGTTGTTCTGTCTTGGTCTTGTTCTCCAAGGTATTTTGGATCTCACAACTAGTATCAAAAGATGGGCTATTAAAAAATTTCCCCAAAAAAGTTAGCTAGTGTAACAATCAGTTCGCTCTCCATGTGCTGGTTCTTTATGCAGGTGGGTTTTTTCATGGTGTCCACAGTCTCACATTTGGTGTTGATCTAACGAAAATTCGGTTGATGGGCATACTTCAGGTACCGATTTTTTATTGTTCTTTCAGAACAAATTGACACATTCAGTACTGGAAAACGTGTAAGTCATCTTGAACGGCATATGATGGTTATATATGTTGCAGAGGATTGCAATAGCCTATCTCCTGGCTGCAATATGTGAAATCTGGCTCAAGGGAAATGACGATGTAGATTCTGGATATGGTTTACTAAGGAGATACCGCTACCAACTGTGAGTTCAGATAAAATTATCCTCCACGAACGATCAGTAGTTATGCTGGGTTATGCATTTACTGTTCAAGAACTATAGAATTTGAATAATTGACCTGGTACTGATATCTCATATTTATAACATATGGTTCGTTGTTGTCCTGCTAGATTTGTAGGATTGGTCCTCTCTATAGCGTATACTATTCTTTTGTACGGTATATATGTTCCAGACTGGGAGTACCAGATATCAGGCCCTGGTTCAGAGAAGTCATTCTCTGTAAGTGCAAAGTGTCGCTGCATTTTCTTTATCTTGTTACAAGTTCAGTATACAATACGGAAGAAGCGCTGACGTTCATGCTACATTTGGATTCGTCAGGTGAAATGTGGAGTGAGAGGAGACACAGGACCAGCTTGCAATGCAGTTGGAATGGTTGACCGTACAATTCTAGGGATCGATCACCTCTATAGACGGCCAGTTTATGCACGCACAAAGGTTTGATATGAAGTGCAAAGTCTCAGTTTTCTGCTTCCTTGTCACAAAACTCAGTCAAAGATTTTGGCTAACATGCAGGAATGTAGTATAAATTATCCAGAGAATGGACCTCTTCCACCTGATGCTCCATCATGGTGCCAGGCACCATTTGATCCTGAAGGCCTCCTCAGGTCAGTGCTTCACTAACTCTTCGTCAGTGACCATAAGCTTTCCTTGGAATGCAGGTTCCTCCAACTGAGTGCTAGTTCTTACTGTCCTTTATTCATGTTTCAGCTCCGTTATGGCAATTGTCACTTGCTTGATTGGGCTTCAGTTTGGGCATATAATTATACACTTTGAGGTATAGTGCTGGTCTATGATACTAGGTTAAGAAATTATTCTCGTGTAGTCGTGTAAAATATTTTTATCTCACCCCCCCTCCCCAACCTGCAGAAACACAGAGGAAGAATAACCAATTGGCTGATCCCTTCCTTCAGCATGTTAGCTGTAGCCTTCTTAATGGACTTTGTTGGTAAGTATTCACCAAACACTGCTCAACCACATCCTTATTCCCAATATTTAGAGCTTGAGATGGATTGAACAATTTTCACGATTCTTTTCAGGAATGCGCATGAATAAACCGCTATACACGATAAGCTACACTTTGGCTACTGCTGGTGCTGCGGGTCTTCTTTTCGCTGGAATTTATGCTCTTGTTGGTCTTCGTAAACCTGAAAACATAGATATGCTAGTGTCATCCATCATCTCCGAAACCTCACAGTAACTGTCATGGATTTTTCAGGTGGATTTGTACGGGTTCAGAAAACCTACCATTCCCATGGAGTGGATGGGGAAGCACGCCCTGATGATATATGTCCTGGTGGCATGCAACATCCTGCCCATGTTCATCCGTGGCTTCTACTGGAGGGACCCCAACAACAGCCTTGTAAGTTTGAATATGACAGCGTTATGCTCCTCCTAGCTGCAGAGATTTCAATGGGTTCTACAAGTGCAGTTCATGTTTTGTTGGAAATACCTAACAATGAACCTTTTTTACATGAAAAAACAGCTCAAAGTCATTGGTATCGGGGCGTGAAGCCATGATCTTCTACATGTTCAGGCCCAAACTTGGACACGTTTTTAATTCTTGATATAACGATGCACAGCCCAAACTTCGAGAAAAATAACTTACACGGACGGGATACAGAAGTAGGTGCTCAGTCCAAGTTTTGCTATGCGGTTAGAGCACGATAGTGCTCAGCTCATGCGCCATGGGGCTGCCTATTCTATCAGCGCTGCCGGGCTGGCTGTTGCCACTTGCAGGAGAATCCATTCTTCCTGACATCTTTGTATATGGTGGAGTTGAGCATGTATATGATATCATACGAGAGAGTAATACGATGGGATTCAGATAAAATATAGTACATATCCAAACAAGTTCTCACTGAAAACTTCAACCTTTCTTGTTAGAAGCTGGAATGTATGATTCAGTTCTCCAAGTGGTTTGTCGTGCTTCATCTTAGAAGCATGCCCTTGTTTTGTCTGAAACCAATTCCGTTTAAAAAACTCAGAAAAAAAAGACTACCGTAAATTTGGGTAGCCACAGAAGGCATAAAAGTTTCTAAAATAAGTTTTTTTTCGGAAAAAAGTGCTTGTACTTCAACTTTGAAAATGGTCACAATTCCACATTGTAGCGTCCAGATTTCAGAAAGTCACAACACCTGGATATATCACTTATATAATGCAAAAGGTCCAAGAATTAGCGTATCAAATTTAAACCCCAAGCTCGGACACAGTCATCCAAAAGAAAGAAGAATGAAAATTTGACTTTTATTGATATTTTTAGTGTCAAAGCAATACATTTACATGGGCCTATCTTTTTTTTTTTTGCGAAATTTACATGGGCCTATCTGTATGTGATACAAAGGTTTATACAAAAGAAGAGCCAAATCAGCATACACCCCACCTCACTTTTGCTTCTGGACACTGAGATGCACATTCTACTAAAAGGGCGTACCCAGTGCAGAGAGCTCCCGCTCTGTGCAGGGTCTAAGGAAGGGTGTCAGTGGCAAGCCTTACCCTCGCCTGTGCAATGCGAGAAGACCATGACTTGAACCCAGGACCTTCCGGTCACAGGCGATAAGACTCTACCGCTTGCACCAGGCCCGCCCTTCTGAAATGCACATTCTACTGATCATATATAAACAAACGGAACCAGCAGGTGACGAACTGGTGATGCATCCACCATGTGAACCTAACAATATTGCCGCTCCAGATTTTAGGAATTTGTTGCCCAAAGGATAGTCTGGAACCAGAAATGCCCCAATCTGCCACAAAAAGGCAACGGTAATTTACGTGAAGATGAAGCTTTAGTGATTTATTCAAATCAAGCAAAAGCATATGAACGAGCAGCACATTCAGCATTAAAGGTAGCACAAAGTTTAATTTTCTTCTTGGATTAACCCAAAACCCACTCCATACAAAGTAGAAATCCAATTTCACTCACCTATGCTAGTTATTCTTTTCCTTGGTTGACATGCTGGCATCCCTAATTGCAGGAGCCAATATGAGAAATGTTTCAAGAATATCTGATTGCTATTATTTTCTTTTGTCAGACCATGTTTTCTTCGCTGTCTTAGACTCTTAGACCTATATAGTCAATAGAGTTCGCACCATTTGCCGTAACCCTGAAGGGTGTGCATCCAAAGAATGTGGACTACTTCACAGGAGCATACTATATCTCCTTTCATGATTCATGCTAAGAACTTTGAGATCGAAAGATTAGTCTCTACTTGGATATGGCAAATCTAGATGCATCAGAAATTTTGTAGTTGATTGTGTAACTTGGTTTTATAATGGAAGATTGGAAGATAATCATGTGAAATCTACAAGAAGTATCCCATGCCAACCAACTACCAAGAAGATAATATTCAATGGATGGGTACACTGTTTGACAATACAAAAATGTCTGTTTGTCAATAGGCCGGCTCAGTCACAACTCACAAGATCCGAGGTAAAGAAAATACCTGACTGCACACTGTCATTATAAGAAACGCCAGCCACCAAAACTGACCTGAAGAAGGCAATTTATAACTTATATGCAAGTATACCAATACAGGGTGCATGAAAGAGAGAAATAGCAGCAGATTATACCTCATGCTCAACACCAACAACGGCAGCCTCTGCACATTGTGGGTGGGACCTCTGCTGTCTGCTCTACCAACTCTAGGCACACTGTATATAATCAAATAAAGGGCAACATAGTTTACGCTGAAAGTCGCCAATGCCAAACATGATCTAGGAAGTAACAACATGAACCAAATACATGACTAGTACATGCTAGACTATTTGAAATGGTAACCAATGATCTCATACACTTTGATCTCATATTAGTAGAAACACTTCAGTAAGTTAACTGCATAACCATCACCAGTGAAATAACACCCCAAAAACGGTAGTTTGAAGCATGTGGTCTCATATCTTTCATGATCTCCATACAGAGTTTGGAAAGCCCCAGCTCTTTATGCAAAGATATCCACTGCATTCCTCCTGAACACATTGCCCTCTATTGTCAACACTGACCAGTTATAAATCATACAGACAGTGGTTTCATCAGTCAGAATATAAAAAGAATTTTGGTTATAAATCATCAGACAGTTCTTTTCTAAAGATAAGAGAATGCTGGGATCATTTACTAGCACACCAAACAAAGAACCATGTGCCACGCAAAGGAGTGATCCATGCTTGTCAGTTCACATTAACACATTGACAATCAAAATCATTTTGGGGTCAGAACTTGCACTGGAACAAGCCGCACAAGGCACAACCGCACAAAGTAGTAGACCAATTAAGACGCATGAGACCAAATTTTAGTTCTCATAGCATTATCTTGAGATGGATCTCATCACATAACTGGTGAAACACGAAGTAAGCAGAGGCGCCATGGGATTCGCAGATCCACACATAAATGAACCGCTAAATTAAACAGCGAGCGGGACAGACACATGATAAACGACTGACTCAACTCAAACCACCACTCAGATTACCATCATCTTATTCAGATCGAAGCAAACGGAAAAAGGGACGACGCAGGCGGAGTCGACGATGACGGAGGGATGGCGGCCGGACAGACGAGACGACCAGAGATCTAGCTGAGCTGGCCGCAGTCAGCGATCTTGACCTCCTTGGAGGTGGAGCCGCTGCGGGAGCCCACCTTCTCGATGGCCTTGACGACGTCCATGCCCTCGACGACCTGGCCGAAGACGACGTGCTTGCCGTCCAGCCAGGGGGTCTCGACGGTGCAGATGAAGAACTGGGAGCCGTTGGTGTTGGGGCCCGCGTTGGCCATGGAGAGCACCCCGGGCGCCGTGTGCTTGCGCACGAACTTCTCGTCGGGGAACTTCTCGCCGTAGATGGACTCGCCGCCCGTGCCGTTGCCGCGGGTGAAGTCGCCGCCCTGGCACATGAACTGCGGGATGACGCGGTGGAAGGTGGAGCCCTTGTAGTGGAGCGGCTTCCCGGACTTGCCCACGCCCTTCTCGCCCGTGCACAGCGCGCGGAAGTTCTCCGCGGTCTTGGGCACCTCGTTGGCGTACAGCTCCATCACGATCCGGCCCGCCGGGGCGCCGCCGACCGTCATGTCGAAGAAGACGCGCGGGTTCGCCATCGGGATCCGAAGCTAGGGTTTCGAGAGGGTTTTGGGGGAAATTTTCCTTGGCTGTTGTGTGATCTGATCTGGTGGAGGGAGAAGTAAAATAGCCGGCCGCAAGGGGCGCCGGGTTTGCGTTGGCGTCGAACCAACGCGACCCTATCCTGCCGCAGATGCTGGTGGTGGCCCCGCCCCGCGCCGTTCGTTCAAAGGGGCCCTATACTACACGCCAAAGCCAGAGCCGTTCGTCCACTTCAATTCCCCCTTTCCGTTACTGCGCGACCGGACGCCGTTCGATGGGGCCGGATGGCACTGATACTGAGTTACTGACAGTGGGACCAGGCAGCCAGCACCATCGCCGAAGGGACCACAGGCCAGCACATTTGATTCTGATCCGAGCCATGGAGCCGCCTAATTATGATCCAAGTCTTGGATCAAATTACAAATGCACCCATGGAAATTTGATTTGCCATCATCAAATAATGCACATTAGCGTCAGCTTATTCGCTTACGCTTATCAGCTAGAATCTACAGTATTTTTCTGAAACAGCAAAACAGCTTTAGCCGGCTTTAATACTAACCGAACAGACCCAAAAGCAGGCAGGAAAGCAAGGAATCCGAGTGATGGTGGAGAATTGATCTGCTCTGCCATTTTTAGAGCAAACAACTCATATCTCGATCGATCTGATTGCCGTGGAATCACATAACAAACACACCACCTAGCCGTAGAAGAACCTGATGAGTGATGTGCTCCGGCTCCGCTAACGGTGATCTAAAAAGGTTAGTGCTGCGTTGATTAGAGCAGAAATCGAGGAAAAGAGAAGGAAGAAAGGACAGAGACCGAAAAAACAATGAGTAATGATGATGTTGGAATGCAGAAGTACGCGGCCAGGCCGAGTTTTGCTGCGCGGTCAGAACTTAGATGCCGTTCAGGTTGTACATGCCTAATATACAATTGATCACAGCTCAGAAGCACGGACACGGCAGGGAAGGGGCGTATCCCGTATCAGATACGTATCAGATACGGATACGTCTGGGATACGGCACAGAATGGAATTTCACATGAGATACAGCACTGCTTTCGACAAGTTATCAAGGGAAACTACAACCTGTTCTTAGTAACTACTCCCTCCATCACAAATTATAAGACGTTTTGACTTTTCTAGATATATAGTATTTGCTATGCACTTAGAATTAAAGCAATGTAACTAGAAAAGCAAAATGTCTTATAATTTGAAGTGAAATGAGTACCATATAATTTCAGTTCTTGAAGTAGGTTGTCGTGCTTCATCTTATAAGCATGCCCTTGCTTTGTCTGATACCAATTCTGTTTCAAAAACTCAGAGAAAAAAATGATTCTTTAAAACTAAAGTGTTCCTTTTTTTTGGGGGGGGGTTGTTCAAAAGTCGCTAAACCTGAATATCACTAATAAATAATGCAGAAAGTAAAAGGACTATCAAAATGAATCCCCAAAACAAGGGCAAAGTTCATCCAAACGAAACCAAATGAAAATTTAACAATTTATTGATATATTTATTGTGTCAATCAATAATACATTCTGACGGACCTATCTTGATGTCTGATACAAAAGTTTAAAAAGAAACATCGACAACATGTCATCACATCCCACTTAAGTTCTCGATATTGAAATGCACATTCTACTCATAGTACACAGAGAAACGCAACATGCACTCGACATTGCAACCTAGCAATCGCTGAGCGCAATAAGCTGGTCAACCACACCAGGTTCAGCAAGGGTGCTTATGTCCCCAAGTTCGTCCAGTTGCCGTGCAGCAATTTTACGCAAAATCCTTCGCATGATCTTGCCACTCCGGGTTTTAGGAAGTCCCGGTGCCCAGTGGATCTTGTCAGGAGCTGCAAATGCCCCAATCTGCAAAAAAAGGCATGATAAAATCATGTGAAGATGAAGCTTACTGTATTTTGTGTTTAAATCATGTGAAAGAATTCAGCACTACAGGTAAGAACGCAGGTTTCTTTCTTTTTATTAATCAACCCGAAACCCACACCATCTGACTAAATTCTATTTCACCTCATTGCTAGAATGCTAGTTCATTCTTTTTCTTGGATTTAGAGACCGAATGAACTAGATCGTTAACCCAACTACACATTGCTTAACCTGCTGGCATACCTAATGGCAGGAGCCAATATAAGAAATGGCATGTCCAACAGGTTTAAATTAACCGACTCCTACATCCTTTGTCTGCACATGTTTTCTTTGCTATCTTTCAGTTATAATCAACACAGAGCTCACACCATTTTCCTGAACTCAAGGATGTTTCATCTAAAGATTGTTAACTACTTTGCAGGAACTAGAGACTGACAGAAAGACAGTATATGTGCCTCCATTCATGGTTCATTCACGCTAGCATTGTGACAACAATTTAGTCAACTGTGACCTGAAAAAATTATAGGCACATAAGAAACTTTATAGTTGATTATCCAACCCTGCTTTATAATGGAATGTAATTATGCACAATCTATAACTTTATAAGGACTATCGCATGCCAACCAACTACCAAGAACAGAATATTCAGCAACAGGGTACAGACCATTTGTCTGTACAAAATGTGACCTCTTCGGTCATACCATACAAAATAAACAAAATACCTGGTTGCGCACTGTTATTATAAGGCTTTTTCGTAGTTCCTCACTATACGGAACCCCATCCACCAAAGTTACAAAAGCATAAATTCCTTGACCTTTGACCTGGAGGTAATTTATTAATTAAGAATCATATATGGTAGGATACCAAAGATAATGAGGCTTGAAAAGGGAGATAAAAAAACAACAGCAGCCTATACCTCATGCTCAACACCAACAACAGCAGCTTCTGCACACTTTGGATGTGACACCAAAGCTGACTCAACCTCGGCTGTGCCGATTCGGTGTCCACTATATTCACATGAAGGGTAAGATAGTTATCACTTGAAAGTTGGCAATGCCATTCGCAAACTAAAATTCTACCAAGTGATGACACGGACCAAATAAGTAGCTTACCTGACATTGATGACATCATCTACTCTTCCAGTCAGCCAGTGGTAACCATCTTTGTCTCTGAAATGAAAAGGATATTAGCTGAACTAGTTTAAAGAGTAAAAAATTCTCTCAATATGCTTCAATCCCCATATAATTAGGATAAAAACTATGGTAACTTACCTGCTGCAACCATCACCAGTGAAATAGTACCCAGAAAATGGTTTGAAGTATGTGGTCTCGTATCTCTCATGATCTCCATACAGAGTCCGGAAAGCCCCAGGCCATGATTTTTTTATGCAAAGATATCCACTGCATTCCCCTTCAATCTCTTGCCCTTTCTCATCAACAATGACTGGCTGTAAAATAACAGACTGCAGTTCAGAATTTAACAATAAATGGATCATATATCTTTTTAGATATCATAGATATATTGGGTTTACCTGAACACCAAAGAAAGGAAAGGTTGCAGAACCTGGTTTCTGAGGCCAGGCGCCAGGCAAAGGGGTGATCTAAAGAAAGCAAACACAGCAGTTCATAAAACATTGACAATCACAATTGTTTTGTGGTCCCAGAAAGAAAATATCAAATTTCACAAGAGGTGTATACTGTAAAGATCATACCATGAAACCGCCGGTTTCAGTTTGCCACCAGGTATCTGATATGGGGCACCGGGAATCCCCAACAATATTGTAGAACCATCTGAAAGGAAGTAAAACAGACATATGACCTTTTATAATTATGTTTGTACAAATTGTTAACAGTTGGCAAAAGGTCCACACACCTCCATGCACTAGGATTGATTGGCTCACCAACACTTCCCAGGACTCGGAGAGACTTTCGAGAGTAACGTGTAGCATACTTCAAAAGCATAGCAGAGATCAGAGATAAGGAATATTCAAAGTCAATACATGAATACAAAATTTTAAATGACTCAATTGTTGACATTATCTAAAAATACTAGCCATCCCGTAAGAATTCAGCCTTGAAGTAGAAGAGTTTCTTTATTGGCAATGAAAAAAAGAAGCAACAGCTATAGATTCCCTCCCAATCATTTTTAAAACAATCAGGTTGACTTAAGGCCCTATTTGGCAAAGCTCCAGCTCTGGGCACCAACAAATAACTGGAGTTTGTATGCTAAAATAAAGAACCTTGAACTCTTTTTTTTTAAGAATAGAAAGAAAAAGCTCAACCAAATAACTCAGGTGTACCCGCAGCTTCAGATTCACACATTTCTGAAACTAGAAATACTTGGAGCTGGAGCTCTAGCAAACAGGACCTAAGTAATAGGGGTAATTTGATACCCAGCATCACATGATGTCGGGTTCAAGTAACCGTGTAAAGTTACAAAATTAAATCATGTATTGTGAGAGAAGCAGTAACCGTGTAAAGTTACAAAATTAAATCATGTATTGTGAGAGAAGCAGTGCATACCTCGGTGCCATCACGCATGAGTGAACGAACAAGAGTCGGGGCAGTATAAAATATTGTCACATTGTACTTGTCCACAATGTCCCAGCATCGGCCCGAATCAGGGTAGTTCGGAGTCTACATGTATGGTTCAAAGGATTACTTTAGGAATAAGGAGATTGGGGAAAAAAAAGAACCCAGTAGGCTAGCTTACTGAAATTTGAGAAAAATAGAAAACATCCAATGAATACACCAAAACAAATACAAGCAGCCAAGCATTGTTCAAACAATAATACTAGACTTTGGTGTTGCGAAGAATGAACTGCTATAAGTTGCCAGACAAGAAGACAAGTTCAACAAAGAAATGAGAAGAAAACTATCAAACCAGATAGTTTGCTTTTATTATCAGATACCACAATTCAATTTACACATTGGCTAAAAATCTTTAATAAACATACCCCTTCAAAAACGAGAACCGTAGCACCATTCAGGAGAGGACCATATGTTACATAACTATGTCCAGTAATCCAACCACAGTCTGCAGTGCACCTGATGCAAACAAAACAGCGGGGGTGGATAAGGAAATAGCAGCTTCTATGAATAATTCCCCACAAAGGAATGAGGGTACATGCTAAAAAACATAAGAGCTTATGTGCTACCACCTACCAGTATATGTCAGTTGGCTTGTAGTCAAATGCGTACTTAAAGGTTGTTGCAGTGTACACCATGTAGCCCCCAGAAGTATGCAACACACCCTACATACAACAAGAGAGATAAATATCCAGCTAATGCAATAGCTGCTGAATACAGCTCAGTTAGAACTTAGAAGTACCTTTGGCTTCCCTGTGCTGCCACTTGTGTACAAAAGGAACAATGGATCCTCTGCATCCACCCATTCCACATCACATTTGGTTGGAAATTTGGTCACGACATCCTGAAAGATATTGTGCAACAAATTATAACA
Organism: Miscanthus lutarioriparius; assembly: GCA_904845875.1. NCBI lineage: Eukaryota > Viridiplantae > Streptophyta > Magnoliopsida > Poales > Poaceae > Miscanthus > Miscanthus lutarioriparius. The sequence goes on along the minus strand of CAJGYO010000008.1, from coordinate 42,059,288 downwards.
ATTTAGCAATGTTATTCACAGTAGATATGCGCGTGCCTTGAAATATAGGATGACTACTGTATATAATAACAAGTTTTCATTTAGGAGCACCTGCCACCAAACATCCCTTTCTGCTTGCCATTTTGTGTCTTCCCTCTTCATGGCTGACTGATTTTCATATGTCAGGCAGAGACCTAGTATCGGCACAATGAAAGTCCGCATCAGTGGACTACAAACCAGGCTATATTCAATAGTTCTCAGATGTGCTCATTGAATGAACCACATGCCAGAAAAGAAGTTTCCTTGACTATCAAGTGAGAATATAGTTGAGGACTTGAGGTTGAGTACACTATATACGACAAATGCAGCAATATAGGATACCCCGGCCAATGCAGATTATTGCATTGATGGCTAAGCATCATCCAAATGCGACATTTTATACGATTCTAAAAATTAAGTGGCTGTTTGAATCTCAGGGTCTGTTGAAACAAATGTTTGTTTTAGTTTTAGTTTCTTTTTTTGTTCACCATTTGGTAAGGATAAGATATTGCCTAAAATTTTTTCTCGAACACGTAGGATTGCTGCGCATCATTATGTTAAGAAGAAAAAAATTAGCTTTCAGTTCATCTGTACATTTATGAAGGGCGGGCCTGGTGCAAGCGGTAGAGTCTTACCGCCTGTGACCGGAAGGTCCTGGGTTCGAGTCGCGGTCTCCTCGCATTGCACAGGCGAGGGTAAGGCTTGCCATTGACACCCTTCCTCAGACCCCGCACAGAGCGGGAGCTCTCTGCACTGGATACGTCCTTTCAATTCATCTGTTGCTACTCTTATTATTTTGAGTTTCGAGGAAACCAGGTGTGAATGGTTTCCAGAAAACTAATACTTTGAATATGACATCCGATTTTACGATATACTAACCAAATAAGATGTTAATCTTGCAGCATCTATATCCTATGGTTTTGACGTAACATAAGATACGAACAACCCCTAGGACTAGGAGTAATGGATTATTTTCTGGCGCCTCCTATATTGCAGGAAACTGAAATATCACCTAAAATCAGTTGACGACATCCATAAAGCACCTACTGTGATATTTGTACTTTGGGACGGGTTTTCCAGCTTCGGATGTGCTCTTGTCGGTCTTATATTTTCCCTGGGAAGAAGGCCGGCACAACGGTGGGGCAGCGAAATGTTGCTGGCCATGGATGGCATTCTGCCGGTTGTGTAGTGCTGTGCCAGTGGCATCAAAGCGACTACCCAGAGATCTACTGGATATGAAGGAGGTCAGTGTGTGGGGAAGTTTGCTAATGGCTCACCATTGCACACAGGGAGAAACAAAGAGCATGTTTGGTCCCTCTGCTCCACTTAGCTTGCACGCACGAAGCCATGTAAAGCTGCCTGAGCAGGATGTTTGGTTGGCCGCATGTGGTACAAGACTTGCACAAGCGGATGCAATTGCATGGGCCGATGGAGGCTGGTAGGATACACTCGAATTGAGTTTCACTACCAGGCCTAGCTCGGTGGATGCAAGATGAGGGTGGCGGACCCACACGTCAATCTCACAGGCTAGAGGTTGCATCCGCTCATGCAGGTAACCAACCAGCATCACAGTTTTTTTTTTTTTTTTTTTTTTTTGCATCTGCTCATGCAACCTCACCAAACAGTGTCTTTTTTTTAAATACAGTTCCAATCAGCCTACGTCCCCTCATCCAGGATATACCATGCAACCCCCATCCGGCAACCAAAGATACCCAAAGAGAACATCACAAGAGAGGTAGAGGTGCAGATTTGGAAAACAATGTTTCAATGGTTCAGTTGTCATCCAACGGTCAGCATTGGTTGACTGAAAAAAAAGGGCGTACCCAGTGCAGAGAGCTCCCGCTCTGTGCGGGGTCTGGGGAAGGGTGTCAGTGGCAAGCCTTACCCTCGCTTGTGCAATGCGAGGAGACCGCGACTCGAACCCGGGACCTTCCGGTCACAGGCGGTAAGACTCTACCGCTTGCACCAGGCCCGCCCTTCATTGGTTGACTGAAGACTACCTTTTTTTAGCCACCTGCGACATAGCAAGTCCCGTTTCTGTCTCCCAATTCATGTACCTCGGTTTTCTGACATTTGGATAAACAATCAGATGCCACCTCTTACCTTTGTTGTTTTAAATCAAGTATGCTTGTGACCTGTGATATACAAGAACTCCCCTAATTTGAAGCTTCACAAAATTAGTTACCATTAATTGCCCCATGAATGTTTTATTAGACTGGCTTCCTTAATCGGTTCTTTACCCAAATGTGGGATTAGTTTCGCTTGTCTCCCATCAATGAGCAACTACAGAAAAAAAAATTAACATATTGAGAACCCTAGTGTAACCCTTAGCTCTGTGTCTATCTTCATATGAGGTTTGTTTGGCATGATGTCACAAGAAAGCATTGACAGACAATGGGAAGAAATAACGAGTACAAAATAGCTGCCATCTAACAAAAGCTCAATGTTACTGATGTGAATACCCAAACCAGATCCCAGTGCATACCTACAGAGACTCCATTCTTCTCACTTTCAACCAAAGCTGCATCCACTATATCTTTGAGAAAGATGGACTTGACTCCCCGCTTCACAGCATTGCACGTGATGACAAGCTTAGGCTTGCAATCAACAATCCTTTGGGCTAGCGAATCTGCTGAGAAGCCAGCAAAAACAACCTGTACAAGCATGATTGCATCACAACATAGAAAGGAAAACCATTGACAAAACAACCAATACAGCTTGTAGTTGTGGCAATTACTGAGTGAACAGCACCAATGCGGGCACAAGCAAGCATGGCAATGGGAAGCTCCAGCAACATTGGTAAGTAGATAATAACAGCATCACCCTTGCCGACACCAAGGCTCTTCAAGTAATTTGCAAGCTACAAACATAAAAGGACGGCTTAGACTTGGTCATCTTCTTTGAGCCTCAGAATGCAAGTGTTGACATATGTGCTGGTACATTTGCCACTCACAGTTTTACTTTTGGCAATTTTTTCGGACATGAGCATGCATTTACCTGGCAAACCTTCTCCAGGAGCTCGGAATAGGTGAGCTTCCCATCCTGACCGGGCTCATTGCCCTCCCAGTACATTGCAATCTTGTCCCCATTGCCAGACTCGATGTTGCGGTCAACAGCGTTGTAACATATGTTGGTTTTCCCTCCCTTGAACCACTGTACAGAACCAATAACCATAAGAGGAATCAGAACCACTATACCATACCCGTTCCATTCCAAAGGAATGCTAAGTTTAGCTAACAACCATCAAACAACACTTACGTTGATCTGGACGGGTCCCTTGGTGACATCGAGGTTCTCCGAGCAGACCTCGGTGGGGTTCCACTTTTCCTTCCAGTAAAAGGTCTCGGCAATCTCCGACCAGAACCCGGCCGGGTCCTTGATGGACCTCCCATACATCTCCCGATACTGATGCCGATCATGAAAAATCACACCAAGATCACAATGTTATTTACATCACCAACAGTCGAAAACAAGATGAGGAACAAACACCAGCGCAGATAAAATGTCGTTCCCGATTTGGCCGTACTGTTCATGTCCCATAGTTGTCCCTGTCGGACTTTCCCAACAAGCCTGATCATGACTGACCCCCTCACTCACGCTTGCAAAGTTGTACGACGCCCAAAATGAAAAGCGCCCAAGTGCTAAAGCAAACGCCTTAGTCTAGAGCAAGCGCCATTGATTGGATAAAAAGACTCGATTTTTGCATTTGCTTCGACAGCAAGAATCAAGAAGCGCACGTTGGCAGACAAGTACTAAGTTTCGGTTTGTACGCACCTGTTTCGGGGAGGAGACGAGAGCGTTGGCAGAGAAGTCGGAGCTGGGGAAGATGAGGTCGTTCTCCTCGGCGGCGAGCGACTCCCCGAGCACGACGGCGTTGATCCCGGAGATCTTGCCGGCGCCGGAGGGCAGCTCCGACATGGACTCGACGTGGCGGAGCTTGTCAGAGGAAGCGCCCTCCGCCGGCTGCTGGCCGTTGGCCGTGCCCATGGCGGTGGCTGGCGACGGCGACTTGCGAGCAGGGGCGGGAGAGGCAGTGAGATCCGGGCGGGGGTAGGCGGCGTCAGCGATGGCTACCGGTGCTGGTGGAGTCTCCTTAACGGTGATGACCGATCGATCTTTGCCAGTGCTAGCGCCAGTGTTACCGGCCGAGTCCTGGTGTTGACTTCCCTTCTCTTTATTTTCCGTGATGACTACGGGCCGTTAGCTCGAGCTTATCGGAATCGGCCCTACTTTTTAACCCCTTTTGCTTCTTCTTCTTTTTTTGCAAGTTTTTTTATATAGTTCTATTTTGAAAGCTATAGTACATGCCTTATTGACAAAGAGAGGGTACAATTTACTTATATTTCCTAAAATGTACAGATTGTTAAAGTTCATTTTTGTTCCTTCGTACTAGTAATTGGGGGAGACTTAACTTAGTATATCACTGCGTTGCTTTCCTGGTGGTTGCTGATTAGTGGATCTGCCTGAGGCTGACCGTGTTGGATGGGGGAACCCAAGCTTTTTATTTAGATTTGACGCGAGGCACACCGAACATGCTATAGTAGCAATTCTTTATTCGCCATTAGCGTGAAGCGGCCGCGACATATGCGGTTCATCCACACCACATGAGCGGCAGATGCGGCGGCCGGCTCGCACAGCTGGCCGGCGGCTAAGAGCGGCCGGCCGGAGGGCCTGGGCGCCTGCCTGGCTTTCGACACTACTGCGGACCCTACTGCGCGGTGCCGGTGCACCTGATCCATGCCCGGCCGCCCTGTTGTGGTCGGTGTAGCTGTAGGGCCTGCAGGTGATTATTTGGGAGTCGTAGGTTGCAAAGCGCTGTGATGTGTTTGCTCAAAAAAAAAAAAACTGCGATGTGTTAGTTGCAGCAACATCTGTTCATTCATGTTCATGATCGTCCATTTCCAACATGCTGAGTATGTGCTTGTCAAGGCTTCTGGCTTAGGGCAAGTTTATTCCAGCTAGGTATTTGTTTTTTTAAAAAAAAACATGTTGATGATTCTAGGTTATAAAAAAAAGTAGATTAAAAATTATGAGTGAAAGTGACATGGATATTCTCCGATACGATTTCCCTTGTGACTCAATACCTTTTTCGACGTTGAAAAAAATATGTATTTGTAATTGTAAATGTGCATTATCCGCTCCACTCTGAATTTGATAAAATTAAATGGATTAGAATATGGAGAAGACGGTGTAGATCTGATTTGCTTTCATCCCTCATTAAAATATTCAAGGCTAAAAGCCGATAGTTGTTTGCCAACTTGTATTCTAGGGTTGTTTGATTACTACGGAGATCACCTCTTAGGGTTTATAACAAGTGGCATTGCAAGTAATCTTGAGTCATTGTCCACAAAAGTTTAAGAGAGACCAGCTTCTTTCACTTTAGCGAGTTGAATCATGAAATTTGAGGCAAAAGTTGCATGCTTGTTTCAACTTTGGGCCATAAAAGCTTAAACAAATAGAGCCTCGAGGGTTTCACAATATAAACCCCATCCTTCTATGTCGTCTGCCAGATTCACAACATATCCAGTGGTTTTACGAATTAATACTAGTGACTAAAATCGTCAAAACAACATTCAGACATTTTTGTGTACCCCTGAATGTTTTTACATTACCTTTGCACTTGAAACTCTAGACTACATTTTGTATTATCTCCGCACTTGAACCTTCGAACTTGTGTGGAACCTTGAACTTTATTTTGGAACTCCCGCACTTTGACCATCAAGGATTGTTCTTGACTCGTCCTTTCTTCCATTTTACTTCTACACTTTCCTAGCATTGTTGAAAGGATTGAGATGACAATTAGAGAGGCGGAGAGGGGTGTTTGAATAGGCTAATCGGCAAAAATCTTGCAGTTAAGCAATTTTACACGAAATCTACAGAAACCAACCTTGTCATGTTTCCTAACTTGGAGAGTATGCTTCTTTAGGTGTTCCTTATCAATTTAACTAAGTCATTGCACTCACAAACAAGCACATCCAAGTAGAACAATGTGGAAATCAAATATATGGTAGAAATGCAAACCAAATTGGATACATGATGATTTGTTTCCTCAAATTTAGGCCTACCATTGGGACCTTATGCCTCCATTGAGAAAGTCATGCCAAAGGTCAAGCTTTAGCTATTTGTCTTTAAACCACTTTCCTCGAATCGCTGATAAACTTTTTTCTTTATGGGAGCAAGATCACATGTAAGAATCGAATGGCCCAATATGGGGCTTGAATTGGGCTCTAAGAATTTAAAGCAACATCCTTAGCCTATGCAAAAAAAATCTTATCCCTTTAACACATTGGCACCTAAGTTTTCTACAAAATAACACTAAAGATTCTTTAGGGCCCACAAGCTCAACAAGTCATTAGCAAGATAACTAAAGGAAAATGTAACAAAGTCTATCAAGATCCCCATAGAACGTTTGATACAACCTACAAAATACACAACTAAATGGAAGCCCATGATCACACTAAGAGAATTGTACTTAAGTTCAAGAAGTAATCCTATGCTAAGTACACTTACGAAGAAATCCTAGTTGTCACTCAATGAAACTTGCACACAACAAAGGCAACAAGAAGCTAGAATCAATAGAGGCAAAGAGACAATTGGATTTTTTTCTGTGGTACCAAAAGTTGCCACAATCCCCTAGTCCTTGATGGATCACCAAAGAGTCACCAAGATTCAGTTAGGTTCCGCTTCACTAGTGAATACCCGTTCTCCAGTCCAAAACAGCGGGGTTTCAAACCATGCACACCAATTAGAGTCTACTAAAGAAGAACTCTACCGAGGAAGGTCACCAAATCCTCAACTAGGTTAGTCTAGGTGTGATGGCAATCACCAAGAGTAATAGGCATTCAGATCTAACTCAAAGAAATCCAACCAAAAACACTAGGATCACTCAAGGCTAACACTCAAATCTCACTTCTTAGCTTGGATGGCTTAAAATAGCTTCACGATCCTCTCTATAAGTGTTGGCAACAATGAGGTAAGAGCAGCTCCAAGTGAGAAAGTTGAACTTTATATAGAAGGTGAAAGGGCTGCCAGCCATTGGAAAAATCTAACAGATCTAGTCATCACCGGATGATTTGTTAGCCACCGTTGTCAACACCGGATCATATGACAATGTTGATTCGGTTGTCTCACACATTGCTAATATGCTTGTCATCTTCCTATCCCATAGGTCATTCTTTGACTCAATTGTGACAGCAGGGATGACAAGCTAGCTCTAATACATAAATCATCTTGAAACTATATACATGCACATGGTTTCGTCAAAGTAGGTTGATGACATAATTGTGTTATCATTCAATCCATCAGTACCCGCTTAAGGTCTAGACGTACTTTCAATTATTCCTAGTCGAATAGCTTATCAATGGCTATGTGGATTTGGTTTTGATAGAAGAGAGATGTGTTTGGTCATAGTTTGGGCAAAGGCCAAAGTTCTCGTGAGTAATTTTTATTGTCTCATGTTTGGTCGTCCGCTTTGTCCTTCAATTTGTTCTATAATAATCTTCTTTTTGCAAAAGCGTTTTGGTCGATACTAATTTGACGACATTAAATAGAGAATGTGTTTGGAGTGTGAAAATTAAATGAAGGATCATTTGCGAAGGTTAGGTTCCTTTTGGTGAAATTACCCACTTAGGTTAAGTCAATGATCTAACATGGGTGCTCGTATTTTTCTGGGTTCATTATAGAAATTGATGGCGCTAATTAGTATGGGCCAGTTGAAAGAGAGTATGTGGTGGATGGTTGCCAACAGGTCGAATCTCATTATTCACATAAAACAATGAGGTCGAAGGTGTATTTTAGAAACAGGGAAAAGAGACAAGGAAGGTGGATGCATAGATGAGGTATATATATGCATAGCTAGAACTTCATACAAAATAAATGTATGTTTTCAAACAATTCAATGTCCTATGAATCAACAATTAATATTTAAACAGGAATACATGGATCTTAAGGATAAGAGTTGGGCTTGCATGTTTGAGTTCTAGATCATGTCGCTGCAACTCGCAGGGAACAGTTAGCGCTCGGCTATATTGTTTTGTTCCACGCCCTTAAAACCAAAATTATCCGGTAAAATCCAATGAACAGGTTGGAATGTTGGGTTAAGAAAGCGAAATGTTGAGACAAAACAATAGGGGGTGGATCAATATTGGAGTTGAAATACCCACCATGCATGCATTGATCATGAAGACTAATTGAAAAGGACGCATGACGTTGATATATATGGTTGGTTGGTTTTAGCTTTTGAGCTTGGACTGTGGCGTTGGAGTGGAGTAATGCCTTCAATCGCGGCGCCGGCCGGGACCAAACTCCGATTCCAATTCGGGATCCACCAAGCGGCTGAAAAAATGTCTTTTTTGTGTCGCTTTAGCGCTAAATTGAGTCCAACCCGCCCAATCAAATTTGAGCTATTCAGAAAGAAAGTTAGCAATAGCAAGGTACTCGTATCAAGTGCAAATAAATCGTACTAGTCCCAGAAAACCAGAATGCTCATATGAAATTGTTAGGTGATAAATCGCAAAAAAAAAATGTTAGGTGACAGACTGATTTTCGATCATAACAAAGGCAACATTGCAAACACAATATGCACGGTCGTCATTGGTCTCCAGACGGCCCAAAAGATTTTTGCTAACGTGGCTAGCGTGGCTGCTGGCGAACGTGTTCCCAATTGATGAGAGGAATTTCTTCAAATAAGGTAAATAGAGGAGTGATTATATTCGTGCTGATCCGCCTCTTGCTGTTGGAGTTGAACTCAAATAGACAATTCTGTAAAGGGTACTGCTGGGCACGTACGAGAGCTACAAGAAGTAGCACCAGCTAGTTCACTACCACAAGTTGCTCCTGGTCGATCTGACAACCGCTCACATGCATCGAGAGCTTGCATGTTACCATGGATAATTTAGTTGACTACTATAGCACAATGTCTGATAAACTAATCACATCGTCTCCAAATAAAAATTTTCTAAGCCATGTTAAAGTATTGATCAGATGTGGCTACCAGCAGTGACACGATGTACGACCCTGCTTCTCTTCTTTATCTTCAAGTTGTTTTCCCATATACTGAACAGCTACATTATTTTTAAGTTTGTTTTAGGTCTTAGCCTGATCTTCGAGACTTTGACTTCAAGTGCATTTGGTAGAAATTCTTCAGACCGTTTCTCTCCAAAAACAAGAGAATGATACCAAAATCGATAGTGTTTCTATAGAGAAACATAAGAATTCCAATGAAATTATTGTAGGATTCAGAGTTGGAACCAGAAACATCCTACGAACTAAAAACCAGGAAAAAAAACTATTTCACAAATGGATTAGAATCAGTTTCCCTCCGTAGTCATTTCTTGGTCGAACCAAATCCTGCCAAATGGGCCTCTACATTTGCATCTCTGCATACGTGGGGAGCACGATCAAGGATTACGGGCGTGTTTGATTGCTCAGGACGGGCTATACCCGAGCAATGCAACCTACAATTCCCTAGCTCCTTTGCTCTAATAGATTGGAAGTCAACATCCTGCATGTGCGATCAGATGATAGATCGATTCCATGATCCATCACGTAATAGATGGTATGATAGATCTCCCCATCGGAAGTTTTAGGACACTAGATGAAAGGTTGTCATTCACTGCTACCCAACCTATTTTGGATGCCTCAAGGTCAGGTTCACCTGTCAGTGACAGAGTCACCAACTCATCATGACTCTTCAACTTGCACATCCAGCCACTCGGGCCCAAAGACACGGACGTTCTTCTTCCTGGGCCTTGCCACCAGTACCAGCCCAAGACCAGCTGACTTCACTGAAGCTTCCTCTTCTTCAGTTGCCTGACGAATGACAACACATGCCGACTTCACTAATGCATGATGGGACTATAACCAAGAAGCTTTTCTGTTGGGGACATTAGTGAGAGCAGTGTTTTTATATTGCCCCGTACCCAGAAATTGTTGGACACACACAGTCAGGATGCGTTCAGGCCCATTAAACTTTCGTTCAAACGTTGTGTCTCAAATGGTTTCACCCATTCGCTCAGTTTGCACTCTAATGTCCGAGAGCCAGTGATGGTACTGCTACACAGACATTCTTTGCACTGCGCTCGGCCGTGACTGACCCTCTCAGAATCGTCACAGCCACGGGGAAGACACATTTTATCCTTGCAGCAGTTGGGCCACTTTGATTTTCTCAATGTATTGGTGCGTAAAGAAGACAAAAGATAAATTTGCCGGGATCCTTTCCAATCGAAAATCTAAAAGACAAGAGCAAGGTTTTATTTGGATTTGTTTCAATCCTTCTAATTTTGATGGGACCTATTTCTATTGAAAATCGAAAAGGGAAGAGCAAAATTAACTTGGATTTGTTGGGATCCTTCCCAAAGAGAAGGAACCCTAAAAAAATTGGCGTATGCTGCTTATTGCAGCGGACACACGGTAATCTTTAGTAAAAGGCGAAAGATTAGTTCGCTCTGTGTCCACTGCGCAGCTGCGTAATCTTTCAAAGCCGCCACGGGCTCTCACAAATAGCAGGACTCGCTGTTGGCATTCGCTTAAGCAAGCGATGTGGGATTATTAATAAAAAAAACAAAGCGCCGTTGTCAATAAGTTCTCTTTTTCTTACTGCAACGGAACGGACGGCCCATTACATTGCCAACGCTGTGGATCTCCGCGGCCTTGGCGCAACGATGCCCAGGCTGACCGTGCTTGCGGGCCCAAACGTCGCTTGCCCGCTGGCCATTTCAGCCTTGCCTCCACATCGTTGGTTGCCCGGATCAAGATGAATTTGACGGCTGGACACCTACACCACCAACAGTTAAGGAACAAGGCAAATCTCAACATCACTGGCAAAATTCTCACGCAAACAGCAGTAGCACTAATATTAGTAGTAGTACAACGTACTACTACTGGATTATCTTATCATATCTTAAATGATAAACACACCCCCTGTATATTAGTAGTAGTACAACGTACTAGCAGGCAGTAGCACTAATATAATGCTGTATATATCTGCTCCTCTAGGAACATGACAGCAACGAACAAACGTTTGCCGGGCGATGCTTACGCTTTGTACGACATTCAGGAGAGACGTCGACGACGAAGCTGCATTTCGCAACGACAAAATAGCCTCGTATACTGCCTCATATATATATGGGACAGCAAGGACTATGTGATTTGTTGGTTGTGAAGGCTCCAAAACTGCTACTTGGAGCATACTGCATACAATAGGGCAATGAAAGCATTCGGAAGAATGCCACATCGCTTGTATCCTGATCTAGATGATGTGAGATTCGCTGATATTTTCAGTGAGTCTGGCGTCAGGACATATACATATGCCCAAGTTAGGTCAAGTGGCGCCCATTGATTGGGTCCCCTGGCCCTGCTCGGCGGTCCATCGGCACCTTTCTTCTTGTTTCCTTGACGATCAAAACTGAAGCACGCTTTGGTTTCCCCAAGGGCCAAGCCCTTCACTGACATGGCTAATGACTCCTGGTACTAGACTACTAGTACTGTCCTGATGACCGGCTCATTCGGCTGGTGTCAAAGATTAGACTGTTGGATTGATCTCTAATTCTAAACTGAGCCCAATGGTTTAGTTGGGCCTTTGATCCGTGTCTTGATCGGGGGCGCCCAGCTCACTATGGCTGGAGGGCCCCTGTCACACTGCGCTATATATAGAGGTGGGGGCCGGTGGCTCTGAGTACGAGGTTTACCATGAGCCGAGCTCCCCACCAAAACCTAAACCCTAATCCCAATCAGAGAGGGGCGCAGCCAGTGATGGGAAGCCACCAGCCGCGCCGCCCCGCACCACCGACGTCGACGACTTCATTGACCTCTTCCCCGAACGTCACTGTCTGTGCGCAGACTTCACCGACGAACGAGATGGCGGCTTTTGGACCATCTCGCTCTGCGGTGTCAGGTTCGACACGTTCTTCTTCTATTCCTCTCTGTCTCTCTACTCTCGACATCGTATTCACAGTAAAGAGAACTCGCTAGACCTAAGCCTAAATAATCTTTTCGATCTCAACAATGGTACCAGAGCTAGGTCTTCTAGGGCTTTTAGATCTAGATTGGGTGAACGAAAAACACAGTAAAATCGAATCCCTAACCCTAGTTTTGATCCGAAATTTCTAACCCTAACCGGGTAAAAGAAAATGAAAAGAGACGGGCGGGGGTGGCGAGCGTCACTCAACTGCCGGTCGCCACTGCCACCGCGCGGGGAAAGGTGCCGCACCGTTGAAAGGTCCTAATATGGCTAGAGGGGGGTGAATAGCCTATTTAGAATTCTACAAGTCAACTAGAGCAATTTGATTAGTATGACAAATAGCGTAATGCAAACTTGCTCTAGCTCTACAAAGGTTGCAAGCCACCTATCCGACAATTCTAGTTGCAATGATTACTTAGGCACCCAAACTTGCTATGTAACTACTCACTAAGAGCTCTCAATCTTGCTACTCTAAAGAGCTAAACTTGATGAATATAAATAATAAAGCAAGCTCTCAATTCTAATTACACTAAAGAACTTGTATCAACTAGTTTGCAAGAATGTAAATAAGTGAGTAGGGTGATTATACCGTCGTGTAGGGAATGAACCAATCACAAGATGAAGATTAAGCCAATCACCGGGAGAATGCAAATGACAAGAGACAACCGATTTTTCTCCCGAGGTTCACGTGCTTGCCAACACGCTAGTCTCCGTTGTGTCGACCAACACTTGGTGGTTCGGTGGCTAAGAGGTGTTTCATAAACCTCGTCCACATGATAGGACACCGCAAGAACCGACCCACAAGTGAGGTAACTCAATGACACGAGCAATTTACTAGAGTTACCTTTCGGCACTCCGCCGGGGAAGGTACAACTCCCCTCACAATCACCGAAGGCGGCCACGAACAATCACCAACTCGTGCCGATCCTTCATTGCTGCTCCAACCGTCTAGGTGGTGGCAACCACCAAGAGAAACAAGCGAAATCCGCAGCGCAACACGATTACCAAGTGCCTCTAGATGCAATCACTCAAGCAATGCACTTGGATTCTCTCCCAATCTCACAATGATGATGGATCAATGATGGAGATGAGTGGGAGGGCTTTAGCTAAGCTCACAAGGTTGCTATGTCAATGAAAATGTGCAAGAGAGTTTCCTTGAGCCGGCCATGGGGCTATAAATAGAGCCCCAATCAAATAGAGCCGTTATACCCCTTCACTGGGCAAAACGCGCTCTGACTGGACGCTCCGGTCATACTGACCGAACGCTGGCCCTCAGCGTCCGGTCGCCCGATGGACACCACGCGTCACCAGCTTCAAACGCTGTTCGTCAGATTTCAACGGCTACGAAGCTGACCGGACGCTCCGGCAAAACTGACCGGACGCTGAAGCCCCAGCGTCCGGTCGTTTCCAGTAAGCTCCCCGAGGCGTATTTCTTCGACCGGACGCGTCCGGTCCACCTTGACCGGACACAGACCAGCGTCCGGTGCTCAACCTTCTCCACTATGCCGTCTGACAGCACGACCGGACGCAGCCTTACAGCGTCCGGTCGCTGAGTGACCCATCATCCGGTCAGAAGACCGACGCCAGCATCATTTTGACTAACTCCATTTCAACTCTAACTTCTTCACCCTTGCTCAAATATGCCAACCACCAAGAATTTTCATCCGGTGTAATAGAAAATAGGCATTCTATTTTCCTGAAAGCGCCGACCCAAACCCATCTCAACACAGCAAACACCACCTCCTTTGTAAATGTGCCAACACCACCAAGTGTATCACCTTGTGCACAAGTGTTAGCATATTTTCACAAACATTTTTAAAGGTGTTAGCACTCCACTAGATCCTAAATGCATATGCAATGAGTTAGAGCATCTAGTGGCACTTTGATAACCACACTCCGATACGAGTTTCACCCCTCTTAATAGTACGGCTATCAATCCTAAATGTGATCACACTCTCTAAGTGTCTTGATCACCAAAATAAAATAGCTCCTATGGTTTATACCTTTGCCTTGAGCTTTTTATTTTTCTCTTTCTTCTTTCCAAGTCCAAGCACTTGATCATCATCATGGTATCATCATCATCATGCTATGATCTTCATTTGCTTCATCACTTGGAGTGTGCTACCTATCTCATAATCACTTGATAAACTAGGTTAGCACTTAGGGTTTCATCAATTCACCAAAACCAAACTAGAGCTTTCAATCTCCCCCTTTTTGATAATTGATGACAACCCTTTCACAAGGATATGAATTAAAGTTTATTTGAATCCATGTTGCTTGCCCAAGCATATTTACCATGTGTAAAGGATATGGACAAGTTTCATGAATTCTAAATGGTAGCAATTGCTCCCCCTACATATGTGCTAAGAGTTTGGATTGAAGCTTGCACATATGCTTAGATAGGAAATATAGGAGTCAATTTGTACCAAATGATGCTAAGGTATAAGAGATGGACCTTTGAAGCGTGATACCAATCGGAGTGCACCATTATACCATCCTTAGCACCATTAGTAACTAGACATACATAAGAACTAGAATACCCCATGAGATCAATATTATAAATAAGGGTCTAGTTTTCATATCAAGAATCATGAGTTTAGTATTTCATTTCATCATTCAAGTCTATGAGGTTGCTCCCCCTATTTGTATGCTCAAAATTTTAATTGATCCCCTTCCTTTGTCATATATTTTCTCTCCCCACTATTTCTCCCCTATTACTCATATCTTTATTTCTCTCCCCCTTTGTCAACAATTAGCATAAAAGGTGAGCTCAAATTATCGATAGGTTGGGGTGAAACTATGTGAAATGAGGATCATTTTCCCAATTTGGTTCAATCTAGATTACTTACAAAAGATATTTAACTCGGTTTGATCCAAGGACAAGCTTCTTCACACCTCCAAATAAGGGTTATCTTGTACCATGTTGAGTTAAACACTTATAGCTCATTTTCTAAATCAAACACTAGGTTTACAAGCTCACAAACATGTCATATGCTACCACTAGATCATTTCAACCATACAAGCAATAGTGGTACCATACAAGCATCAAATTCATTTAATTTTAATGAATGAGCCTAGGACATGATAGGAATGACTAGATGTACTAAACAAGTCCTTAGCAATGGATGGATGACATGTCAATCAACTTTTACCTTGCTTTGCTCGAAGGAGAAGCATGTCATATAGTGGGGGGTGCATCAACACATATTGGAGAAGTCAAGTATGTTAATTCATTCCTTAGCTTGCAAAACCTCTTCTCATCAAGTGGCTTGGTGAATATGTCGGCAAGTTGATCTTCGGTGCCCACATTCTCTATGCAAATGTCCCCTTTTTGTTGGTGATCTCTTATGAAGTGATGACGGACATCTATATGCTTTGTTCTTGAGTGTTGAACCGGGTTGTTGGTGAGCTTGACGGCACTTTCATTGTCACATAGTAATGACACTTGCTTGAACTTGATTCCAAAGTCACTCAAGGTAGCCTTCATCCAAAGTAATTGAGCACAACAACTACCGGCCGAAATGTACTCCGCTTCGGCGGTTGAAAGTGCTACACTATTTTGCTTCTTGGATGACCAAGACACAAGTGATCTTCCCAATAGTTGACATGTGCCCGATGTGCTTTTTCTCTCAACTTTGCATCCCGCATAATCGGAGTCCGAATATCCAATCAATTCAAATCTTGCTCCTTTGGGATACCATAATCCAACATGTTGTGTATGTTTTAAGTACCTCAATATTCTCTTAGTAGCCTTCAAATGACTTTCTCTTGGTGAGGCTTGAAATCTAGCACACATGCATACACTAAACATCACATCCGGTCTTGATGCGGTCACATAGAGTAGGCTTCCAATCATAGACCGATACATCTTTTGATCCACCATGTTGCCACTAGCATCACTATCCAAGCTTCCACTTGACCCCATGGGTGTACTAATAGCTTTGCTATCATCCATTCCAAACTTCTTTAGCATGTCCTTTATGTACTTGCCTTGACTTACAAATGTTCCATTTTTCATTTGCTTGATTTGAAGACTAAGGAAGTAACTAAGTTCTCCAATCATAGACATCTCAAATTCATTTGCCATCATCTTTCCAAACTTTTCACAAAATTCTTGATTTGTTGATCCAAATATGATATCATCCACATAGATTTGCATGACAAACAAATCATTTCCAAGTCTCTTGGTGAAGAGAGTGGTGTCAACCTTTTCCATCTTAAATCCCTTAGAGAGTAGGAAATCCCTCAATCTCTCATACCATGCTCTAGGTGCTTGTTTCAATCCATACAAAGCCTTTCTCAACTTGTAAACATGGTTGGGTTTCTTTTCATCTTCAAAACCGAGAGGTTGCTCAACATACACAAGCTCATTGATGTACCCATTGAGAAATGCACTCTTCACATCCATTTGATATAGCTTGATGTTGTGGGCACAAGCATAGGCTAACAAGATCCTAATTGCTTCCAATCTTGTAACCAGGGCATATGTTTCTCCAAAGTCAAGACCTTCAACTTGAGTGTAACCTTGAGCCACTAATCTTGCTTTGTTCCTTATTACTATCCCATCTTGATCTTACTTGTTCCGAAAGACCCACTTTGTTCCAATCACATTATGATTCTTAGGCCTCTCAACTAACTCTCATACTTGATTTCTTGTGAAGTTGTTTAGCTCTTCATGCATAGCATTGACCCAATCAACATCCTTCAAAGCTTCATCTATCTTCTTTGGTTCAATGGATGACACAAATGAGAAATGCTCACAAAATGAAGCCAATCTTGATCTTGTTTGCACACCTCTTGAAATATCACCAATGATAGTGTCCAATGGATGATCTCTTGCGACATTGGTTGGTTGGAGCACTAGCACTTGATTGCTTGCATTTGATTGATCATTTGGTTGAGATGATGAACTAGCCATTTGTTGATCTTGCTCATTGCCATTACTAGTACTTGCTTGGATTTGATTAAGAGAACCACTAGCTTGCATGTTTGAGTTAGAGAGCACTTGATTCTTGTCATCTTCAATATCAATCACCTCTCTAGGCCTTATCTCACCAATGTCCATGTTCTTCATTGCATTGACTAATTGAGTGCCTCTCACATCATCTAGATTCTCATCTTCCTCTTTGGACCCATTAGTTTTATCAAACTCTACATCATGAACCTCCTCAAGAGTACCACTAGCCAAATTCCAAACTCTATAAGCTTTGCTAGTAGTAGAGTAACCAAGCAAGAAGCCTTCATCACATTTCTTCTCAAATTTGCTCAATCTAGTGCCTTTCTTCAATATATAGCATTTACAACCAAAAACCCGAAAGTATGCTATGTTGGGCTTTCTTCTATTCAATAGCTCATAAGGTGTTTTCTCCATCATGGGGTGACAATAGAGTCGGTTGCCATAGTAGCAAGCCGTGTTGATTGCTTTAGCCCAAAATGAATGTCTCACATTGTACTCACTCAACATTGATCTTGCCATATCAATCAAGGTTCTATTCTTTCTTTCAACTAAGCCATTTGATTGAGGAGTGTACTTGGCCGAGAATTGATGTCTAATTCCAAATTTATCACACAACTCATCAATTCTAGTGTTCTTGAATTCACTACCATTGTCACTTCTAACTTTCTTGATGGTTGTTTCAAACTCATTGTGAATGCCCTTGACAAATGATTTGAATGTTGCAAACACATCACTCTTGTCAACAAGAAAGAATACCCAAGTGTATCTAGTGAAATCATCCACAATCACAAATCCATATTTGTTTCCACCAATGCTAGTGTATGTGGTTGGTCCAAACACGTCCATGTGCATCAACTCAAATGCCTTAGATGTGCTCATCATGCTCTTCTTAGGATGTGTGTTACCAACTTGTTTTCCGGCTTGACATGCACTACATAGCTTATCCTTTTCAAATGTGACATCTTTCAAGCCTTTAACTAAGTCATGCTTAATCAACTTGTTCAATTGTTTCATTCCAACATGACCAAGCCTTCTATGCCATAACCAACCCATGCTAGACTTAGTGATCAAACATGTTGATAATTGAGCCTCTCTAGCATTGAAATTAACTAAGTATAGATTCTCATATCTAAATCCTTTGAATATCAAGTTAGAGCCATCTACACTTATGATCTCTACATCATCCACACCAAATATGCACTTGAAACCAAGATCACACAATTGAGCTACCGACAATAAGTTGAAGTTCAAGCTTTCTACTAGTAGCACATTGGAAATGCTCAAATCATTGGATATTGCAATCTTACCAAGCCCTTTGACCTTGCCTTTGCCATTGTCACCAAATGTGATACTATCAATCCCATTGCTCTTGCTTTCATTGATTGAATTGAACATTCTTGAATCACCGGTCATGTATTGTGTGCACCAACTATCAAGTACCCAATGCCTTCCTCCGGCTTTATAATTTACCTACAAAAGAAGATCAATTCTTTTTAGGTACCCAAACTTGCTTGGGTCCTTGTAGGTTAGTCACCAAGGTCTTTGGTACCCAAATGGCCTTCTTCTTTGGGCCCACAATTGGTGTACCAATGAACTTAGCCTTCACACCATTGGAACCCTTATAAAGCATGTAACAAGAATCAAATTTAATTGAGGATACATTAGGTAGCTTGTTCTTGTTAATCTTGCAATATTGCTCTATATGCCCAACTTGCTTGCATCTATTGTAAAACCGACCATCGCCCTTCACAAAGCTAGCTTTAGTAGTGACAAAGGTCGCTTTGCTTTTCTTGGGGGTATAGCCTAATCCCTCTTTGTTGAGAGAAAACCTTTGGCTACCCAAGCACTTTAGCAAGCGGGCTTCTCCACCGTAGGCATTGCCTAAGGCACGGGTGAGCTCATTCACCTCCTTCTTGAGGGTCTCATTTTCCACCACTAGTGATACCTCATTCTTAGGTGGAGTGGAAGTGGTAGTGCTACAAGAAGTGTTAGTGGGAGCAATACCAATAGGCTTATAAGAAGATTCATCAATAAGATCACATGTTAGTCCCACATCACATGTAACTATCACTCGCTCCTTCTTGTCTTCCTCCATCTTGACTTGCTCAATGAGAGATGAGTGAGCTTTTTCAAGCTTTGAGTGAGCTTTGCCAAGCTTCTCATGGGCATCCATTAGCCCCTCATGAGTGACATTGAGCTCATTAAAGGATTGTTCAAGAAATTTTACTCTCTTGTGCAATTCTTTGCACTCCTTTCTCTTCATCTCATTACAAGCGTGCACTTGCTCACACATGTCCATGAGCTCCTCCTTAGAGTACTCATCATCGTCGTCATCATCATTATCATCCCTACATGAGTCACTTTCACATTCATCATCATCACTTTCATCATATTTTACCTTGGTAGGCTTAGCCATGAGGCATGTTGATGAAGTGTTAAAGATGGAGGGCTTGTTGTTGATGGCGATGCTTGCTAGTGCTTTCTTGATTGATTTCTTGCCATCATCACTAGAGTCATCACTATCCGATGAGCCATCACTATCCCAAGTGACCACATAGCCTCCACCCTTCTTCTTCTTTTGGAAGGTCATCCTCTTCTCCTTCTTCTCCTTCTTTTCTTTCTTATCCTTCTTGTGTTTGTTCTTCTCATCTTCATCATTGTCACTATTGTAAGGACAATTAGCTACTACATGATCGGGACTCTTGCAATTGTAGCATCTTCTCATATATTCTTTGCTCTTGGTATGATCTCTTCTTTTTCTTGCACCATAGCCCTTCTTCTTCATGAACTTGCCCATCTTGCGCACAAAGAGAGCCATAGCCTCATCATCAATATCACTTAGATCTTCATCATCACTTGATTCTTTCTTGGACTTGCCTTTGTTTTTGTATGATGATGAACTAGCCTTGAATGCTATGCTTTTCTTCTTCTTGTCCTCTTCTTCCTTCTTGTCCTCCTTGTCATCCCCCTCTCTTTCCACACGGTATGTCTCTTGTGTCATGACATCACCTAGTACTTGGTTGGGGGTAATGTCCTTCAATCCTCCTCTTATGATGAGCAATCTTAACATCTCAAATCTTGGAGGTAAGCACATCAAGAATCGATGAGAGACATCATCATCCTTGATCTTCTCTCCCAATACCTTCAAGTCATTGACAATGACTTGCAATCGATGGAACATCTCTGGAATGCTCTCATCTTCCTTCATCTTGAAGCTTGTCAATTTATCCTTGAGGATATACAACTTGGCACTCTTCACCGCCGGTGTGCCCTCATATGTTTCCTCAAATCTCTTCCACACCTTATTTTCTCTATCACAATCCTTGATTTGCTCAAACACCTTGGAATCAATAGCATTGTATATGGTGTTGAGAGCCATTGTATTGCATTGCTTGTTGATCTTATCTTGATTGGTTGGATCATCGGGATCAATGATAGCATAGTCATTCTCGGTCACTTCCCATACTTGATCATTGATTGAACCAAGATACATTCTCATCTTTCTCTTCCAATAACCATAGCATGTGCCATCAAAGAATGGTGGTTTGCCCCCCACATGGTTGAACATAACTTGAGCCATAATTTGACACCGAGGTTGTTAAGCCTTTAATCAAACGGTGACCACGGCTCTGATACCACTTGAAAGGTCCTAATATGGCTAGAGGGGGGGTGAATAGCCTATTTAGAATTCTACAAGTCAACTAGAGCAATTTGATTAGTATGACAAATAGCGTAATGCAAACTTGCTCTAGCTCTACAAAGGTTGCAAGCCACCTATCCGACAATTCTAGTTGCAATGATTACTTAGGCACCCAAACTTGCTATGTAACTACTCATTAAGAGCTCTCAATCTTGCTACTCTAAAGAGCTCAACTTGATGAATATAAATAATAAAGCAAGCTCTCAATTCTAATTACACTAAAGAGTTTGTATCAACTAGTTTGCAAGAATGTAAATAAGTGAGTAGGGTGATTATACCGTCGTGTAGGGAATGAACCAATCACAAGATGAAGATTAAGCCAATCACCGGGAGAATGCAAATGACAAGAGACAACCAATTTTTCTCCCGAGGTTCACGTGCATGCCAACACGCTAGTCTCCGTTGTGTCGACCAACACTTGGTGGTTCGGTGGCTAAGAGGTGTTTCACAAACGTCGTCCACACGATAGGACACCGCAAGAACCGACCCACAAGTGAGGTAACTCAATGACACGAGCAATTTACTAGAGTTACCTTTCGGCACACCGCCGGGGAAGGTACAACTCCCCTCACAATCAACAAAGGCGGCCACGAACAATCACCAACTCGTGCCGATCCTTCACTGCTGCTCCAACCGTCTAGGTGGTGGCAACCACCAAGAGAAACAAGCGAAATCCGCAGCGCAACACGAATACCAAGTGCCTCTAGATGCAATCACTCAAGCAATGCACTTGGATTCTCTCCCAAAATCACAATGATGATGGATCAATGATGGAGATGAGTGGAAGGGCTTTGGCTAAGCTCACAAGGTTGCTATGTCAATGAAAATATGCAAGAGAGTTTCCTTGAGCCGGCCATGGGGCTATAAATAGAGCCCCAATCAAATAGAGCTGTTATACCCCTTCACTGGGCAAAACGTGCTCTGACCAGACGATCCGGTCATACTGACCGGACGCTGGCCCTCAGCGTCCGCTCGCCCGATGGACACCACGCGTCACCAGCTTCAAACGCTGTTCGTCAGATTTCAACGGCTACGAAGCTGACCGGACGCTCTGGCAAAACTGACCGGACGCTAAAGGCCCAGCGTCCGGTCATTTCCAGTAAGCTCCCCGAGGCGTATTTCTTCGACCGGACTCGTCTAGTCCACCTTGACCGGACACAGACCAATGTCCGGTGCTCAACCTTAGCCACTGTGCCGTCTGACAGCACGATTGGACGCAGCCTTACAGCGTCCGGTCGCTGAGTGACCCAGCATCCGGTCAGAAGATCAACGCCAGCATCATTTCGACTAACTCCATTTCAACTCTAACTTCTTCACCCTTGCTCAAATGTGCCAACCACCAAGAATTTTCATCCGACGCAATAGAAAATAGGCATTCCATTTTCCTGAAAGCGCCGACCCAAACCCATCTCAACACTGCAAACACCACCTCCTTTGTAAATGTGCCAACACCACCAAGTGTATCACCTTGTGCACAAGTATTAGCATATTTTCACAAACATTTTTAAAGGTGTTAGCACTCCACTAGATCCTAAATGCAATATCATAATTATGATATGATTATGATGTTGTTATGATTATGATGTGCACAAGTATTTGAACCAACGTGATATTTAATTGGAGAAAAAGAGATTTTGATATGATTATGATGTTGTTATTTTCTGACCAACGTTGTTAATAACAATATCATAATTTTAATAATTTTATGCATTATTTTTATTTCTGCCCAACGGTGATTTAGATTTAATGTATAAACAGTTGTATGTTTTAATTTTGACCAACGTTGGAATCAAGACATGCAATTGTTGTAATTATTTATGTTCTCACTCTATATGAATTGTGTTTTCAGGCGGATACAACTTGATAGGTTGTATCAAAGAGATCCCCACTCTCAAAGGTGACAACTACATGGAGTGAAAGAAAAAGATTGACCTGGCCTTCATCTTGGTTGAGGTGGACTAGGTAGTCACCTCACAGTGTTCCACTGAGCCTGTGGCACCGGTGACGGAGACAAATGAGGCTGATGCCGCTTGGGCAACTAGAGAGAGGGATTTTGAATTCCAAAAGATGTCCTATGACCTTGAGCATAGGAAGTGGGTCACTGCCAACAAGAAATGTTTGGCTGTGATAAAGAACATGATTGAGCCTGCAATTGTGGGCTCAATCCTAGAGTGTGACATGGTCACCGAGTACCTTGATAGAATAAAGAGTCAGTTCAATGGCTATTCAAAGACATATGCTACCCAGCTGATAAAGCAGCTGGTGACAGAGAGGTACTCTGGAAATGGTGGCATAAGAGAGCACATACTAAGGATGAGCAATTTGGCATCCAAGCTAAGACCAATAGATTTGGCTCTCAAGGAAGAGTTCCTTATCCATCTGATTTTTGTTTCCTTGCCAAAGGAATTTAATATTTTTATTGTCAACTACAACATACAGCCTGAGAAGTGGAACTTAGAGAGGCTCATGGCTATGTGTGTGCAAGATGAGGAGAGAATGAAAGTTGCCAATGGTGGCACAATAAATTATGTGAAAGACAACAAGAAAAAGAATAATAATGCTAACTCCTCCTCAAAGTCAAAGGAAAAGGGTCCCATGCTGCATCAGCCTCAGCAGAACAAGTTCACAGTAGAGAAAGACCAGTGTCTCTATTACAAGAAGACGGGACATTATAAGAAAAATTGTCCCAATTACTTAAAGATGATCATGGCAAACAAAGGTGAGAACATTATTACGTTCATAAATGAATTCCTGTATGTACAATATTTAAAATCTACTTGGTGGATTGACTCAGGTGCAACTATTTATGTTGCTAATTTCTTACAGGGATTTCGTTCGACAAGGACTACGCAAAGAAGAGAAAGACGCGTTAAAGTTGCAAATAGAGTTCGAGCAGATGTTGAAGCCGTTGGCGATCTTTCTCTAGAGCTTGCTGATGGCTTCACACTTTTACTTAAAGATGTACTTTATGTTCCCTGTTTACAGAGAAACTTGATTAGTGTTTCATGCTTGGACAATGATGGATATGATTGCCATTTTGGAAATGGCAAATGTAAGATAACATTTAATAATGCATGTGTTGGTCTTGCTATCTTACAAAATGAGCTTTATTTGTTATCACTACGTGATGATGTGAATGTTGTATGCGATGATGGGAACATTGCGTGCGACAATGAGAATGTATCATCGTCTGCGGATGTAAACAGAAAACGAAAGAGAGCTCACGATGCGTCGTTGAAATTATGGCACTATCGTTTAGGCCATATTTCGAGGGAGAGAATAGAAAGACTAGTTGAGAATGATATTCTTCCTCCATTAGAGTTCTCAGATTTAGAACAATGTAGAGAATGCATAAAAGGAAAGTATGTAAAGAAAATTAAGAAAGATGCCAAACGAAGCGCAGAAATTTTACAGATTATTCACACAGACATCTGTGGTCCGTTTCTTGTAAAGAGTGTGGATGGTTATGATTTGTTCATAACATTCACAGATGATTACTCACATTATGACTACATTTATCCAATCAAAGAAAGAACAGAAGCATTGGATAAATTTAAGATATTTAAGATAGAAGTTGAAAACCAACACAATTTAAAGATTAAAATAGTCAGGTCCGACCGTGGGGGGGGGGGAGAGTACTACGGTCGGCATACCCCATATAGCCAAGTTCCTAGACCTTTTGCAAGGTTCTTATAGGAGAATGGTATAGTAGCCTAGTATTCTACACCGGGCGAATCTTAGCAAAATAGAGTAGCTAAAAGACGCAATCGTACTCTGATGGATATGGTGCGTAGTATGATAAGTTACTCCACCTTATTGTTGAGCTTGTGGATGGAGGCGCTAAAACTGCCATTCATATTCTCAATAGAGTACTAAGTAAGTCGGTGTCCAAAACACCGTATGAGTTGTGGACAGGAAGAGTACCCTCACTAAACCACTTACGTGTGTGTGGGAGTCCTGCTAAGGCTAAAGTATTTAACTCAAACATTGGGAAACTAGATCCCAAAACAGTAAGTTGCCATTTCATTGGGTACCCAGAAAAATCAAAAGGTTTTCATTTCTACTGTCCAGACAGACATACAAAGTTTATGGAAATGAGACACGCTGTCTTCCTAGAGGATGAAATGATGAGGGGGGGCATGGTAGCTCGAGAAATTGACCTTGAAGAGAAGCGGGTGTATGTGCCCACTCCGATGATTCATGAGCCATTTTTCTCACTACCTGCTGTCGCTGCACTGACAGTGCAAGATACTATGGTGCCAGCACTTGTTGTTATTCCACCTGTGGCAACAATGAATGACAATGAGAAACATGTTCTTCAGGATCCTGTAGAACCTATTGCCACACATGAGGGGGAGCAACAACAGCCTCAAACAAAAGATGTGTCAAATGTGGAGGCCCCTAGAAGGTCTCAAAGAGTTAGAAAATCAGCTATTTCTACTGACTATGAAGTATACAACACTGAGGAAATTCAAATGGAGGATGATCCCACCTCATTTGAAGAAGCCATGAGAAGTGATCATTCATCAGAGTGGCTTGAGGCCATGGAAGATGAAATGAAATCTATGAATGCCAATAAAGTTTGGGACTTGAAAATAATTCCTAAAGGAGCCAAAACAGTAGGCTATAAATGGGTCTACAAAACAAAACTTGACTCTCAAGGGAATATAGAGAGATATAAAACACGACTTGTGGCAAAAGGCTTTACGCAAAGAGAAGGCATTGATTACAATGAGACCTTTTCTCCAATCTCATGTAAGGATTCCTTCATAATCGTAATGGCATTAGTGGCATATTACGATTTAGAATTACATCAGACGGATATAAAGACAGCATTTCTCAACGGGGACTTAGAGGAAAATGTTTATATGGCACAACCGAAAGGTTTTGTCATGAAAGGAAAAAAACGAATGGGATGCCGCCTAAAGAAATCCATTTATGGATTAAAACAAGCTTCAAGACAGTGGTACTTGAAGTTTGATCAGACAATAAATAATTTTGGGTTTAAAGAGAATGTTGGGGACAATTGTGTCTATGCAAAGTTTAAGAATAGAAAGTTTATCTTCCTTGTCCTGTATGTGGATGATATCTTACTTGTTAGTAGTGATGTCAATCTACTACTGGAGATAAAGAAGTTTTTGTCCTCAAAATTTGATATGAAAGATCTTGGTGAAGCTTCGTTTGTTCTAGGGATCGAGATTCACCGAGATAGAAGTAAAGGGATATTAGGACTGTCACAAAAGGCATACATAGAAAAGATCTTAAAGAAATTCAATATACACAAATGTAGTCCCTCACCTGCTCCTATAGTAAAGGGCGATAGATATGGGGATTTTCAATGCCCCAGGAATCAGTATGAGATCGATCAAATGAAAACGGTTCCATATGTTTCAGCTGTCGAAAGCTTGCAATATGCTCAAGTATGTACGCGCCCTGACTTGGCATTTATTACCGGGTTACTTGGCAGATTCCAGAGCAATCCTGGAATAGAACACTGGAAATTAGTAAAGAAAGTCTTGCGTTATTTGCAAGGAACGAAAAACTTTATGATGACGTATAGAAGATCAGATTCACTCCATATAGTGGGATATTCAGATTCTAATTATGCGGGAGATGATAGAAAATCCACGTCTGGATATGTATTCACTCTCGCAGGGGAGCTATTTCATAGAAAAGCTCAAAGCAAACCGTCACTACATCGTCCACAATGTATGTCAAGTTTGTAGCGTGTTATGAGGCAACGGGGCAGGTGAACTGGCTAAAGAAGTTCATACTCGGTTTGAAGGTGGTTGACGACATCTATAGACCACTTAAGTTATATTGCGATAATAATCCGACAGTACAGTAAGCTCACAACAATAAGTCAAGTGGTGCTGCCAAACACATTGACATAAATATTATGTTGTGAAAGATAAAGATCAGGATCATATCATAAATCTATCATTTATTTTAGAACAGAGCGGTGTGTTGTAGTTGTTAAATCTATCAGCAATTGACCGTGACGATGAAACATGCTCTATGCGCTAATCTATAATGGAATGAACAAAAGTAAATGATATGAAATTGAAAGATAGTAGGAGATCAAGGGGGAGATTGTTAGATTGATCTCTAATCCCAAACTGAGCCCAACGGCCCAGTTGGGCCTTTGATCCACGCCCTGATCGGGGGCGCCCAGCCCACTATGGCTGGAGGGCCCTTGTCACACTGCGCTATATATAGAGGTGGGGGCCGGCGGCTCTGAGTACAAGGTTTACCGTGAGCCGAGCTCCCCACCGAAACCTAAACCCTAATCCCAACTAGAGAGGGGCGCATCCAGTGATGGGTAGCCACCAGCCGCGCCGTCCATCTCCACCGACGTCGACGACTTCATTGACCTCTTTCCCGAATGTCGCTGCCCGTGCGCAGACTTCACCGATGAACGAGATGGCGGCTTCTGGACCATCTCTTTCTGCGGTGTCAGGTTCGACACAATCTTCTTCTATTTTTCTCTATCTCTCTACTCTCGACATCGCATTCACAGTAAAGAGAACCCGCAAGACCTAACCCTATATGATCTTTTCGATCTCAACATCGACGTGTTCTTGATGTTGAGGAGGGTGGCTACCAGTACCACAATGATCCAACCTGCAAAGGCCAAAAGCTGCAAATAAAAGGATGTCATATCAAGAGCATAACTGTGCGTCTGTGCCACACTTCCCATTGACTTGGTAAAAAGGAATTTCCAACCCCTAGGCAGTAACAGTTCTCACGGGAAAAAGAGGTTACTTCATCGGTATTTTTTAGTGAACGGGGATAGTGTTTTCCTTTCACACTAAATCAGCATAAGCTTCAGTAAAAATTAAATTTTAGCGAAACAAAGAGGACCTAATTTCAGTTTCTTTGGGTGGATTTAAGTTATTCAGTTAGGTCTTGTTGGGATGTTGTTGAATTCATTTCAATCCACATGTGTTGGAGTGGATTGTGGTGGAATTTAGTTCTAAGTTCCACTCTAATCCACCCTAACAATCGATGCGAATCCGATTACACCCGAACAAGGCCTTAAACATGCTCGATGTCACAGGGTCGCTATGCTTGCGCTGCATGGGTAGATTTTAGCCAGTAATATTCGCCCCGTGTATATATATATTTATGAAGTTAGTCAGTTAGATATTTGCCGATCGAAATATCACAACATGATGGTGTTCATGAAAGCTGGGATTTTGCTGTCTTAGGAGAAAAGGAGAAGGGACGATTCAATCAATTAATAAAAAGAAAAACTGGATTCCGGAGATATCTGAAAAGAAAAGAGTTCATAGCCTGACGGCGATGGGCCGTGAAAGTCGCTACATTGAATTCTTCAGATAGCATGGATCAAGAACCGTTCTCTTTCATTCACTTGGACTTGACTTCCAACTGTTTATATGCTGCGGTACCAACAATCTTATCTACTACAACACTTAAAAAAAGAGAGAATCTTATCTACAAGCTAACGTATACAGAAGTCCCAAAGGAGTAGAGTACACTGCTCGAGTTCAGATTTGTTGCATGCACAAATCCATGGGACGAAGTGGGAGACGACGCAGGAAGCAGCTAGCAAAGGTTAAAGTTGAAGGGACCAATAATTGCAGCGCATTGGCGCGCCCAACAAAGCGGATTAAACTAGAGCCATATGGTGTGCGTACAAACGGGAGGTGGCAACCATTGTTTAATTTACTGATTGGTTGATGCTGAGCTAGCTCCTTGAAAAAAAAACACCCTGCGCAGCACAGCAGTGTCATCATGAGATGTTGCTATCCACCTCTTCGGCAAGTCACCGATTGATAGATACACCTTCCTACCAAACCCACATCCGATCCTAGATAAGTTTTCAGTTTGCTAGATTACTCCGAGAGATGACAACACTGCCCTTCTTTTATGACCACAACTAGCAAAGCAAGAACTATATTGCAGCCCAATCGATGGATTCAGATTCAGGAAGCAAAGAAAACCGCAGGGACCACAAACCATACTATGAATCGTGCTCCGATCTAACATATGACATCGCTAGCAAACATGAGGATCTGGCTGCTACATATGGGCATTAATTTGATCTGATATTTTGAAACTGGAGCATGGAGCTTCTTTTGCTGGCTTGAAAGAAGTGCCATATATATATATATATATATATATATATATATATATATATATATATATATATATATATATATATATATATATATATATATAACTAATGTTCTACAGTTGGTCATAGAATAACTTATTCTGTGGCCACTTTGAGTTACAATAATTACCATACTAATTTACCAGGCTACAATAACTCCTTACTAAGTGATTTACTATAACATTATAGTAAATATCTCCGTGAGTTATAGTAACACGAGTATCGTAAATGCATATTCATGTTATCGTAAATTGATACAAACATTATCGTAAATCAAGGTGGCTATAGAATAAGTTATTCTATGGCCAGCTGCAGAATAGCCTTACCCTATATATATATATATATATATATATATATATATATATATATATATATATATATATATATATATATATATATATATATATATATATATATATATATATATATATATATATACTACTACCCTATAGTTGGCTACAAAATAACTTATTATGTAGTCATTTTGAGTTACGATAATTACTATGTTAATTTATGATATTATAGTAACTCCTTACTAAGTGGTTTACTATAACGTTATGGTAAATATCTCCATATGTTATAGTAACCCAACTATCGTAAATATGTATTAACATTATCGTAAATTAGTATATAAAATTATCATAAATGAAAGTGACTACAGAATAACTTATTTTATAGCTGGCTACTGAATATACTCTCCACACACACACACACACACACATATATATATATATATATATATATATATATATATATATATATATATATATATATAAGTGTGGAATTTCTACAATGGGGATAGCTGCCCCACTAGGGGTGGTAGCTAACCATGCCTCGGATTGGTGACGAGTGGCGTGATGAACGGTTGATTGGAAGTGCTATTTGCGGCAAATGGAGTACAAGGCTAAGACGTGTTTGGCCTTTTTTGAATAATGGACCACATTGAAAGGTTCTTATGTGGTTTTGGTAATTGAGTGACAATCTAGGTAGACTAATTATGTTTATATGAGATACACAGATGATTAGTTCACAAGTATATGTGTGTGAGCAACATATGCCATGGAGGTGGAAATAGCTCGGAGATCTTGCAAAGCTCACACATGTGATGATGAAGGAGCTCATTGCACATGAGATATGACATTGAGTCATGTGATCAAGGTGGAGAAGATCAAGACAAGACTTGGCTTGATAGACCGGTTGTAAGAGTGAATGGCAAGTTGGAGGCTTTGAAGCAATGGACCGCGTGGCGGTGAAGCTTGGGCAAGACTTGGCGCCGATGGACGAAGGCAACGGTGAGAAGCAAGTGAAGTCAAGATCGATGAACCAATATGATCACGTGATGATATAAAGTAGAACATATCATTGTTGATCGTGTCGGTGCATGTGTTGCATCGACATTGGAGGAGATGGAATGGAATGCACAAGGCAAACGCATAACCTAGGGCATTTTATTTCACCGGTCATAGGTGTGTAGAGAAGTTGATGACCGGGTTTAGGATAGATGGTCGTACTATCAAGAGGGGCAAACTTGTTTGCATATCAGTCATCTACTGCTACTCGAGTGATCTAACTTTGCATCGTTGCTAGGATCGAGTGGCGCGGCAAGTTGAGTGGTTAACTCCTTGAAAAATGTTGGTGAAAAGCTAACACACATGCATAAGGTGTTGTACACTTGGTGGTGTTGACACATTTGCAAAGAAGAAGCTGGTGAAGAAAAGGAGTTGAATGTGCTGGTCACGGGGTGACCGGACGTGTCCGACATGAGGACCGGACGCGTTCGGTATTTTCCGACGTGATCGGACGCGTCCGATATCTATACCGGACACGTCCGGTATTCTGGCCAGGCACGGGCAGAGTTGCCGAGGTGACCGGACTCTGGCTCAGTGGAGTGACCGGACGCTGACGAGTTACTGTTCAGCGTTAGGTCAAAGTGATATAGCCTCATACAGGATTGCAGAGAGTGACCGGACACGTCCGGTGTGAACCAACAAGTCTCGAGTTTTCAGCGCAATAATTGATCAGACGCTGGGAGCGTCCGGTCCGATGTGACCGGACGTGTCTGGTCGGCCCAGAGCAGGACGCTGCGTCTCCCACGTCTGGTCCGGTGTGACCGGACGTGTCCGGTCGCAGTTGAGTGGCTCTAGGAGCTCTCTGGACTCGAACGGACGCTGCCCCTCCTGCATCCGGTCGTCCACACCAGACGCGTCCGATCACAGTTGGGCGGCAACGGCTATTTCGTTTGAATGAGACACATGGCGGTTAAGCAGTGACTATACGCAGGGACCGGATGCGTCCGGTGCACATTACCTGTTCGTCCGGTCGTCCCGAAAAATGCCCAGTGAAGGGGCAACGGCTATTTTAGCCCGTGGGGCTATAAATAGAAGTGTTGGTCGGCCTTTGGCCGTAAGCTTAGTAGAGCTGAGCACACAAGAGCTTTGGTGGCTTATGTGGTGGTGCTTGGGAGCCCTCTAACTCACTCTAGCTTGATAGTGTTCATCCGATTGAGTGAGTGAGCAATTCTAGTGCGATTGCATTGTGAGGTTGCATCGAGTGGCACTAGGTGGTCGTCTTGCAAGCTGATGGTGCTTGTTACTCTTGGAGGTTGCCACCTCCTAGACGGCTTGGTGGTGGTCTCCGTCGAAGCCCGCAAGAAGCTTATGCGGTGCTTCGGAGAAGAACTTTGTGAGAGGTATTGTACTCATCCCGCGGGAGCCGCGAAGAGCAACTCTAGTAGAGCGAGACGCGAAGGGCGACAATTGGTCCGGCCGAGTCAAGTGCTAGATCTTGTGGTAAGCACTCCACATGGGAGAGTGTGACTTGTGGGTCACCCCTAGCAAGAGGACCAGTGGCAACCTTGGAGCTTATCTCAATGGGGACTAGCGTGTTGGCAAGCACGTGAACCTCGGGATAAAAATCACCGTGTGATCCTTGTCTTCCCGTTGCTTTGCATCCTTATTACACAAGCTTGTATTTACTTTAATTATATTATGCTTGTGTAGTTGCTCTTGTAATTAGTTAGCTTGTGTAGCTCACTAGTTACCTTCTTGCTTGTGTAGCATAGAAGTAGCTTCCTTGGGTGGCTAATTTGGTTTATGTAACCTTGTTAGTCATATTGTTTAGTTTGTGTAGCTAAGTATTTGCGCTCTCTAATTTGGCATTGGCTGTCTTGTCATTGAGCATTGCTAGTGAGCTTAGGAGCTTTGTGCTTTTGCTTACTAGAATTATGTAGGAGCTCCCCGGTGTGCAAAATACTAGTGGCATAGGTTTGTGTGACCTTGCTTATAGAATTGGTTAGGTGAGCTCTAGTTAGCCCAGCACCTTTGTTGCCTAATTACGATCTTTGCAAGGTGCTAGAGAACATAGGTAGAGGGGTGTAGTCTTGGCTAGACCGATTGTATTAATTTCGCACTTGTTTCGGTTAGCCAGCGTGATTAAATTTAGAAAGGACTATTCACCCTCCTCTAGTCCGCCATCTCGACCCTACAAGTGGTATCGGAGTTAGGTCTCACATTTATGGTCTTCACCGACCCGAGAGAATGGTGACTTATGGGCTAGATGTTGATTGTCCATACATTTTTGATGGCACACACTTTACACAGTGGAAAAATTGGATGATATGTAATTTTAAGTTTATTTGCCCTCAAATGTGGTGGATGATAGATGTAGGCTTTTCTCATGTGTTGGATGAAGATAATCTAACTCAAGCACAAGAGAAATGCCTAGATCTCGATATCCAAGCTACTAACATCATGTATAAATCTTTACATGATAACATCTTTGGAGAGATCATAGACATGAAGACCGCCCATGAGATATGGAGTTATCTCAATGAGAAATATTGGACGATTTACGACCATGAGGATGAGCCCAAGAAGGAGGCACATGAGGATGTTGAGCATAGCCACAATTCGGTAATTATGGAAGATTACTCCACCTCATGGACAAGTGATGATGATAATGATCATACCACAAGATCACTTGACAAGATTGATGGTGATGCCTCAAGTGATGTACATGATGATGCTACTCCATGCACACTTGATGATGATAATGATGGATCATGCTCGGGCTATGAGAGTGATGTTTCTTCAAGCTCTCCAACTAGATCACATTGCTTCATGTCACAAGGTGACACTAAGGTATCTAATGCAAATGTGATTGATCTTGATTCATATGAGGAGCTTCTAGATAGATATGGTTGCATGATCAAAGCTATAGAAAAAGAGATGGCTAAAATCGAGAAATTAAAAAACAAAAACTCTTTTCTAAAGAACACATGTGAACAACAAAAGCATCTACTTTATGTTACTACTTGTTCACATCAGGAGCTAAAATTGACTCATGAGAAACTTAGTGTTGCTCATGATAACTTGGTACAAAACCATGCTTTTCTTACTAAATAACTTTCAAATAAAAAATCTAAAAATAGTGAGAGCTCATCACATGGGTCAATTAATCAATCACATATTGTTGCTAAGCCTTGTGATGTAGGCAAGAAGCACGTATCCACCTCTTGTGATGATTTATTAGAAATGACATGTTCTTCATATATAGATGCTTGTTTTACTTCTATGTGTTGTAAGACTAACCTTTTGAAGGAGAACAATCAGCTCAAAAATGAAGTGAATAATTTGAGCAACAAGTTAGAGAGATGCTACAACTCAAAAGTCACCTTTGAGCACATGTTGAAGACTCAAAGAAACTATGATGATAAGTGTGGCCTTGGCTTCAAGAAGAAGATGACAAAGGGCGAAAGAAAGAAAGAAAGATGAAGAAGTTACAATAAAAAAAGCTCTCTCATACCATCAACTAGCAATATAGTACTAATTGATGTTGCACCCTCCACATTTACTTATGGACCTAGATAATCATTCAAGCCCATTAGTAAATAAATACATGGGCCTTTGAGATTTATTAGGATTATTGCACATGGGCTTTGAGAGTTGGTTGAAAAATGAGATATATTATTTATTTTTGGAATTAATTAATTTCAAGAATAAAATAATTCTAGAAAAGTCCAGAATTAATATTTAAGTCACGAAAAATACTCCGAGACCTCCAAAAATTTGGGGAAAATTCCCAGAGACACTTTGGAACATGATGAACCCAAATAAAGTATTTGGAGCTCATGAAAAGATTATTGGGAACTTGGAACATAAATATTAAGGTGAAGAAGGTAGAAATTAAATTCTAGAAAGAAGCTAGAAAATTTCTAGAGATAGATATTTGTCTCTTAAACGTATTTAAAAAACACATTTTGCACATAGAAACACAAGGTACGACCGGCATGAATGCAACAAACATGTTTCTACCTTAAGATAAATTTTAATCTAATTAAAATTTATTATTTTCCCATGTTTTCATGAGCATAAAAATACAAAATTAAATCATTTTAGCTCTATTTCAAGAGAAGCAAATTTTATGGTGTTATAATTCTACCCCTCTAGAGATGAATCTCGTCCTAGAGATTCGGAAGACGTCGACTAGGAGATAGCGATACTCTATTTTTGGATTCTTCTTTACCTTGCATACCTAGGGACCTTAGTTCAAGTAACTTGCCCAACTAATTGCAAGATTCTGACAGATACTCCAAACAATACTCAGGTAACTCCAATCACTAGGCCACCCTTTTTTTAATCCATACTTATTAGATCTCTTTCTTCATATGTTCACCTTCTAACGGAGCCTTTTTACTTTCTTGGTCAGAAAGAGAATCTACCATCAATCTTCAAAATATTAATGATTCCGATTAAGTTGCTCAAACTTGGAATACAATTCTTAGTTCTTGGTGTCACTTGAACCTTCTTAGCATAATTCTTCGTTGCTAAGGGCATCGGCCATGACTTTGCTCCTCGAAGTGATAACACTTTTCCAAGTCATAATTAATTTCATTCCAACGAGGATATCACAAGCTCAAGACCAACTTAGTGAAGATGTCCTGTAGATTCTTGTGATTCTCCTAGATGTCACTTTTGTGCCTAGAAGATAGCACTTTCATGCTTCACAATGGATAACTCCACATAATATGTTGGGTAATCCAACTCACGCTTCCTTAGTTAACTTAATAAACAAGGTACTACTTTTTTTCTTGCATAAGGACACATCCCACATCTTGGCAAGGTGTGTCATAGTAGATATAAAGCTCTTGTCTAGATCTGGCAAAGCTAATACTTAGGTTTTATTTCAACCCTTTTTTTCACTACTTCAAATACTTAGCTGAGGTTTCTTGATCCAAACGAACTTAAAACCTTCTCCAATAGCATTATCAATATCTTGATGATCTTGGTTAAACCTGCCTTGAACCTCTAATCAAATCTCATCATTGAAAACTCTGAGTTTCTCTCTCACATCCTTGAGTACCACCTTTCTCATTAGATTAACCAATTCTTCCAAGTGAGAGCTAGAGAGCATAACTGAACTTCATATGGCACCTTGAGCATTCGAACCCTTCTTAGTTGGATAGTTTGCATAGGCATGATTGTCTATCTTATTGATCTCCTCCAAAGGTATTTGTTCCTCCAAAGGTTTCGATCCTGGGACCTATGGGTTATGGGCCCACCACGCTTCCACTGCCCAAACTAGAACGTATGATACTTCATCTTGCAAATTCTTCAACTTGGCTACCCCCTTAAGAAAAATGAAACAAGGGAACACAAAAAGGTAGCTTGCATCTTCTTCTAGATGAGCTAATTAGTATCAAGACATTCTAACATCCCAATGAGACTCTTGTGTATGGGCAAGGACAAGAAATCTGAAATTCCTCCCGGGATGAAAAATAGCAGTGCAGTAAAACAGCCGTAACTCTTATTCTGTTAGTCCAATGAAGTTGTAGCTTATACCGTTCGAAAGCTTATCGAATCCTCCATAACTTCCTTATAGAACATTTTTCCAAATTCTACAGTTTAGGTAGTCGAAAATAGTGCACAACAAAAACTGCTCCAGGCTTCAGACAGCACAGGTGCATCGTCTTGTGATTTTCATAATTCCATAACCAACATAGCTATCAAGGTGATTCTTGGATTTAGAGAAAGATGTTGAAGTCCACTGTTGTACATAATTTTCTATGGTTTTTGGTCTTCCAAAAACAGAGATAAAAGCTGAAGTGGACAGACTGCTCCAAAAAGACGGGATAGAGGAAATAGGAGGAACCAAAACCTAACTATTTATTTCATTAATCCTTATATCTTAGGCCTATGAACTAAATGAAATTGTGGGAACACCCAACAAGATCATTGCAATCATTACAAATATTCAAAACAAGCATAAGCATAATGACAATTCAACAAAGCAATAAAGGTGCATGACTCAATCATTGACTCAACTTGCGATACTATTATCCTCATTGTACTAGGGGTAACAATCCTAAGACTCGTCTTCAGAATACATAAGAAGGTGGCGAGGAATAGTTCTAAAAGCATATCAAATCAAGGAGTGAAGATGAGAACAAAGACTTCAAAATAAGCACCAAGGTAGAGATAAATAGCAAGGGTAGAGATATAGTAGAGAAGAAAATATCAAGGCACATAGAGCAAGAGTTTTTGTAGCAACTTCTAAACCTAAGAACGACTAGTTTCTACTAGGCTTGTGTTCAACAGTCAGCATTGCTATGATACCGCTTTGTAGTACCCGATTTTAAGAACAAAACCAGATACACACCATATGTGAGCCCAAGAAGTCAAATCTTACATATAGCTACAAATAAGGGTAATATCAATAGACAATGCTCAATATAACGTACTTAGTATAAAGAACATAACCTTAGACAATAAACAATGGAAAGACAACTTCGATCTTCAGGTGAAGACTCCAATTCCACTAGAACAACTGACTGGTTGATCACAAGCCTAATTCCTCAAAACTCTAGCAATCTGGTACCCATCCAGGATTTTTTCCAAATATGTGAAAAATAATGCAAGCGTAAGTACATGTCTGTGGTAGAATCGCTCGAAATAACACACTTATGGAGGCGCTTGTCTTCCACTAGACACTAAGCGCCCCGAGAGCGAGCTACATCGGGTGGATTCCGATGAGCACACACCAAGGGAGAGCCCGAATAATCCACATTTTTCCCGCATGATCCAATAATGAGAATGGGTTTATATTGTTTAGTCCATTACATACATCCAGAGTTCTTAAAAATATATTATTACACTACCAAATTCAGAGTGCGGAAATTTAACAGCGGAATGAAACGAAACATCTATCGCTAATATACAAGGATCCGTCTGTGCCCACTAGAAGAATCCTTCACACAACAGCTACTCCTCAAGCAGTACCTGCAACAGGGGTAAATAAACCCTGAGTATACAATGTACTCGCAAGACTTATCCGACTAGTGGGAATAATTTCCTGACTCCAAGGAATATGATAAGCTTTATGGTTTGCTGGGTTCCTTTTTGTAGAAAGCAATACTAATAGTGCATCCTTATGTATGTTTATCTTTAGCGGTCATGATTATTACTTTACCTAACCATTCTAGGTAAGCACCTGTTCTACTTTCAAGCAGGAGTTGAGCAAACGGTTCCATTTCACCACCTTTCATCTTTCAGTTCTTACTGTGATGCTAGAGTGTAGACAATTCGTACCAGATCATCGACGATTCATGAATCAATGTGCCTAGCTGGGTACCCCAAAACACATGCCCTGCTTGTACCCCAGGCACAAGCAGGACCAACCCACCACTCTCCTATCACGGGGTCCAGGTCCCCGTACAAACTTAGACTCCAAGCCCCCGCTCCTGAGTCCCAGACTCAGTGCGGTGCTTAGACCTCCACCATCCCCGCCTCCAATCAGTCAGTCCAAAAAGAGCCAGAACCCATGACAAGAGAGAAACGAGCCTTTCCTGTGCCCATACACAAGTAGGTGCTCGGGATAATAAGTCTGTGACTTGCCTACAGTCCAATGCAACGACCGGTCCTTAACCGACACACACAGGGAAAAAGTGTAACCAAGCTATGCCCCGTTGGCCGCGGGATACAACCTCTTACACCCACCAATACCCAAACCATATCCCTGCCCGATCTCTATTTTTCCTTTTCACCATTTTTATCATGAGTGATCTTAATACTCACCTATTGTGAGTAACGGTAGGTTACTCACACTACCAAAATCCTGAGCATAGTAACTACTCGCCCTATGCTAGTAGGACTCATAGGTACGTATATCTATGCATGTAGTTTCCATAAATTGCCTGTAACATAAATGCACATCATATATATATTCAGTGATCATTAAAAATAAGGGTTATGTACCGAGGTTTGCCTTGGGCAGACAGGGTGTCAACAAAGTCCACAACAGATGGCTCCGGGGCTCCTTCCTATATGAGAATCTCCTCGTATTCCTCGATGATCTCCTCGTACTCCTGTTCGCCCGCAGGCACAAACTCTACCAACTCATTATCTAAATGCATGAAATGATGATGCAACACTTAGTAATACAGCAACAACAACTCTTAAAATAAAATACAACTATCAAGCTACTAAACTTGCCCTACCGACTAAGATGCTAAGTTACCTATTATTACCACTAACAGGTATGAAACATTTCATATATTAACTTAGCAACTAAAGGCATTCTTATTCTTAATATCGATTTACTCTATATATGATAAAACAAGGAGTACTAGCTACTCTATTTATCAACATACTCTAGGGCTACAAAAATTACAGTGAGCACATAATAATCTAATGAACCTACTATAAAAATTTCATGGCTAAAGCTATCACCAATTTGGCACAAAAATTCCTACAAATATTAAGCTAAATAATACTAAGCTTTCCTAAATGAATTAATGAATCTATCATTATCATAGATAACTGTAAACTAACTACACCAATAGATAGATAGCATTTTTGTGAACCTAATAAATTTTGTTTCACTATTTTTGGACACCTACAGAATTTACTATAATTTTACAAAGATCAGCTCAAAACTAAATTGAATAAACATTCACTAATTCCCTGGAAAAATGAAAACCTAAATCCATCCGCGCGGCCCATCGTGGCTCGCCCACGCAAGCGCAGCGCGCGCTCGCCCGCGATCTACCGACGTGGCCCACGCGGGGGCGTGGCCCAACTGCACGGTGACGGCCCTCGACGAAGAGGCCCACGTGCTCCGATCCTTTTTCAAAAATGCCCTCAAACTAACTGCTATTCCCCTGACTCCAATGCGCCCTATTCCTAAAGTCTGGACTTAAGCGATTTAGCCCTCGAAACAAACCATCTTCACCATGGCCAAGTCCTCGAGCACACCCCGCGCACATAGGTGCGGTGGCGACGGCACTGGGCCACCACACCGGCCTTCCTGGCCTCTCCCCGCCCCAGCTAGCGAGCTGAACAGTACCCTCATCCCAAGCGCCTACCCTAACCAAAGTTACAGGGGCGGCGAAGCTCGCGGGAGCGGTGGCCACGGCGCGCGGCCAAGTGCGGCGGCGACGCGACCACGTTGGCCACCCAAAGCCACTGTGGGAAGAGAGAGCTAGCTCTAATGCACCCCTAACATACCCTTGTTGTTTCTATGGTGGTGATTTGGCCAGGGAATCCCTGAACCGAGGTGGCCACGTGCGATGGTGGGATGCGGTGGTGCTCTGTAGTGACACTGTCGCGTCAGCGACCAAGGCGGGCCGGTAGCGGCTGGGCGGAGGTGCGCGGTGGGTGGAGGGGATCAAGGTGAAGACATGGTGCCAAGGAATTAGATGGAGGTGGACGGTGCGAGGTGAATTGCGAGGGTGCCGCCGTTCGGTCTTAAGGATGACCGACGACAGGGAATCTTCAAATTGATGCTCGACATGATATGGCAGCAACAGTGGGCGATCTTGGCGGGTAGCTAGGTTCCCTCTTGAGTCACAGGCGCAAGCAATAACTCTAGAAGTGACCCGGCGTTGTGAGCTAGCTCAGGCGTGGCTCGGTGACACCGGCGCGACGCCATTTAAGGCAGATGTGACCGGGGGCGCAGCGTGGCGCTTGCTACTAAATGAAATAGGACAAAGATGCCACACGGAACGGCTACACGTGCGGGTAGATCAAGGACGACATAGGCAGTGGCACGACGCGTAGCGGGCGCTGTGTCGCGTCGGCGGGACATAGACGCCAGTAGAGCAGCGGCACGTGGGGGTGTTGCGCGCCTGCGCGCGCAGTGCGCCCGACGTGATGACGCGGCGTAGAGGAACATGCGCGTGCTGTGGCGCGACGATGACAACTCGAGGCAGCACGATGATGAGACGGCGGCGGCTTGGCACGGCGGTGCAGGCAGCAGCCATGTGTCGGCCGCAGCAGGCCAAGTGTGGCCACACGAGCAGTAGCCCCACGCAGGCGAACATGAGATGGCCGTGCCGCGCAGCTCGACGACCGAAACGGGCAGCAGCAGTGCGGCAGCGGGTGGCAGTGGCCAGCAGTGCGGCACTAGCACGCGCGCTCGCTTGCACGGCCGACACGCCGCCGACGGCACAGGAGCACGGTGACCACGTCCACGCGATAAAACCGGCCAGAAACGTTGTGCGCATGATTTTTAAAGCATCCGAAAAAACCTAAAACATTGATCTAATCACCCAACCACCTATACAATTCTTAATAGGGCATATTAAGCTATCAAAACCAGCCATGAAACCACACCACTAATTTATCCAATTCGCCTACAAAAATTGCCAAACTTGGCCTTGTCAAACCGTTTTCTGACTTAAGAAATTCAACTAAGTCTTGATCGGATTCGTGTCACATTCGATTTCCAAGCTATTAGGTATACTAGCTAGTGAATTCACTTCTCGCTCACAGCTATTTCATTGTGACCTACAAAGTTTGTACTACAAACTTTATTAAAGTTCTGTATATGCGTTGTATAGCATTTTTGCTTAATAAAAATTGATTTAAAACCCTAAGTAATATAACTTGACTATGAAATGTAACTTTCGTTTCGCGTTACATAAATTGATTTACACACTATTTTACATACACTATCACATAAACATGATGCTCATGCAGAGTTTTAGCAAAAAAATTACAGTGTAACACCGAGGGTGTTACAATGTTGTACTCAACAAATATAACATGGGGTTCATGAGGCTCAAAAGGCTGATACTGGTTTAACTGCGATTAGCTTTTAATGAATAATCTTTTAGCAATTGGGTGGCAACAAGTTTATTCACAAGCCCACATAAACACATAATTAGGTAAACATGAATAATGAATAGCATAAACACTAATCATTAATGAGCATCTTCATCATTCGTATCATTAGTGTACATCATCTATTCTATAAGGGTCCAAGTCCGCTCGTGACCGTGAGCACGACTGATATACCAGTTTTACACTCTACAGAGGTTGTACACTTTCACTGTGAGTCGTGATTTGCCCTTTTGCCTGAGGTAGCTAATCTCTTCACCCACTCCTAAGGAATGTCGGTAGGGTTCACTATGAAGCCTTTCAAAGGTTCATCTAACAAGTTAGGACCATTAGATTCACTCGGCAAACAGATGTAGAAACCACCCTTCCCGATGGCACAATGACACGCAGCCTATACACAAGGGGACAGAGGTTGTTCTATACCCGATTTGGCAAGCCATTCTTGCGCTAATAAAGGTAACCACTAACATGCTAGAAAAGGTCCTCATACTAAGCTAAAGCTAGAGCCATGTAGCCCTCACTGTTATACTGTAAGTCCCGGATGATCACTTACAGATAAGTCCTTATGGAGAGAAATCTAGAGTACCATAAAACAGCCCAATGCTCTAGCCCCCTGGTTCTATATTGCTAAAAAGCATCTTTTAGTGTTTATTGCATATACCATTAGTCAAGTTACAAGATCATGGTCTTTAATTGAGCACTAGCATCATACTACCCAATGCATATTGAAAGCATCTAGGCCCCTAGTTGGGTTTTGATGATTAATGACAATACGTGATTACTGTGACTAACGTGTGTTTTGCAGATGCAATTAAATTAGGTGTAGGTCATGGTAATGGAAATTGATTGGGCAATCATGGTTTTCATGCCCCTACGATGGAAATCATTTTGGTTTTCAAAGGATGGACGACAAGGTTAAGGATTGACTAGTTCTAAGTGTCGTTTGGTATTGAAGAGACACTTAGAGTAGTTTAGGACTTTGTTTTTCCTTTGGCCGTACTATTAGGGGGGTTATGGACGGGTAGCTTGACCTAGGTGAGTCTAGTGGGTTAGGTGTGGTGCACACCTATCAAATCTAGCACTAGGTAGCTCCTAAATAGCCCTAAGATCAATTGGAGCAAACTTCATTCACATATGATTACGAGTTGAAAGTGAATGGAGGGTCAAATGTTGACCGGACGCTGGTTCCGGTGTGATCGAACGCTGACGCGGAGTCTGGTCAGTTCATTTGATTAAGGTGAAGTCGTCTGGATGCGACCGGACGCTGAGTGAAATGTGATCGAACACTGGGTGCCAGAGTCCGGTCAACTCCAGTAAGGTTCTAGAAAGGGAGATTTCTGATCGGACGCGTCCGGTCAGTGCTGACCGGACGCTGGTCAGGTTTCGGCTACTGACCGGATGCTGAGCAGCAAAGTGACCGGACGCTGGGTTCTAGAGTCCGGTCAACATCAGTATGGTTCCAGAGGGTAGTTTTCGTGACCGGACACTGGCCAGTGTCCGGTCACAACTTAACTGCTCGGTGGCGGGGAGAACTGACTGGAGAGTCCGGTCACCCCGTCATGGCACATAACGGTTCATTTTGAATGAGGGGTTATAAATACTTCCTATATTCACTCAAGGGATCACTTTTGCTCATTCCAATAGCTGAGAAACACCCTTAAGAGTGCCAAGAAGAGCAAGGTCCGAGTGAGATGATTGAGATTTGAGAATCCAAGAGAGAGGCCTCATTAGTGAAAGCAAGAGTAGCAAAGTGTGCATTCACCCTTCTCATTAGGCTTGTCGTGGTCAAGTGAGAGTTCGTGCTTGTTACTCTTGGTGATTGCCATCACCTAGATGGCTTGGTGGTGATTGGGAGTTTGGTGATCATCCGACGGAGCTTGTGGATGACCCAACTTAAGTTGTGAGCGGTTGTGGGTGATTCACCACGATAGAGTGTCGAAGAATCAACCTGTAGAGAGCACTTGATCCTTGCACGGATCAAGGGGGAGCTACATCCTTGCGCGGGTGCTCCAACGAGGACTAGTGGGGAGTGGTGACTCTCCGATACCTTGGCAAAATATCACCGCGTTCCTCCTTTTCTCTTTACTTTAAGCATTTACTTTGAGCAATTCAATTCTTTTCTTTACATCCATAGAATTGCCATGCTAGAGTAGGATTAGAACTTAGGTTGCAAAACTTTTGTGCGGTAGAACATTAGAAACACATTCTAGGCACAAGGGGTGAAGTGGGCTAAGTGTAGGGTCTAATTATTGCAAAGAATTTTAGAATTAGCCCAATTCACCCCCCTCTTGAGCATCTTGATCCTTTCACATATCCCATAGGAGACAAGGTATAAGTTCAATTCTAGTGAATACCTATCAAGGTGACACATGCAATATGAATTAAATGTATTAAAGTTGATAGAAAATAAAGATGATCCCATACTATACTTGCCTTAAACTCAAATCCTTCTTCTATTGAATTGTAACCTCCAAAGGACTTCTTCTGGATCACCAACTTCTTTTATATCACCAACGCAAAGCTCACCGACTGGACATGATCATAAAGCACCACACAAGTATCCATGCAATCATACACGAAGCAAACAATAGATCTAAATTAGAACAGTACACCAAACATAAAATCAAGATGAAAAGTTTGTAAAACGAATTTACGTCTCGCTAGGAACACACAGACGTGAAAAGCACTCTAATCGGAGCTATATCGAAAAAGTTATGAATTAAATAAGATTTTCTTTAATAAAATAATAGATTAAATCTAACCTCAAAATTTCAAAAGTTGAAAATATATTTAACAGTAGGATGAACATGTAGATTACTCAATTACAAATCTAACGCAACTTGAATGGATCAAAATGGAGTTAAAATAAAGATTTTATGGCCTAAATAAGACTAGTGGCAAAACTGTAAATAGATGAAAGCGTATTTTGGATCTAACTGAAGAAACTACGTTTTCAAAAGAAGAAAACGTATTTTGAATCTAACAGAGGAATTTTACGCTTTCTGAAAGAGAAACGTATTCTGAATCTACTAGAAAGAAACTACGCTTTCGTAATAGGAAAACGTATTTTGGAAGTGCGCCATGGACTGCGGGTTATATTACGCGAAACTGCAGGGGCTCTTTTGCAAATAAACCCAGCGAAGGGGTATGGGCGATCTTGGACCGTTGGATTGAATCTGGACAGCCCTGTTTAGAAAGGAGGGGGAGAAAGAGTCACCGACCAGAGAAGAAAACCGGTACGGCGGAGCTCCATTACCAGCGATGAGAAGCTCCCCGGAGTGCTTGGTTTGGGTCCTAGAGGCCACGGTTTGACGAGCTGAGAGCACAGGGAATAAGAGGAGAAGACGGCAAACTCACCTAGGGCCTTCTTGCGATCGACGGCCGGTCTACGATGTCGGGCAGCGCGGCGGCGACGACAAGAGAAGGAGAAAAATCT
This sequence comes from Miscanthus lutarioriparius, assembly GCA_904845875.1. Lineage (NCBI taxonomy): Eukaryota > Viridiplantae > Streptophyta > Magnoliopsida > Poales > Poaceae > Miscanthus > Miscanthus lutarioriparius. The sequence goes on along the minus strand of CAJGYO010000008.1, from coordinate 42,014,962 downwards.
AATTTACTACACGAGAGATTTCCCAAACTAGGGGCTCCCCTTACGGTAGTTTTGGTGTGCTTTGCCCAAGGGGTTGGTATATATTTATAGGGAGAAAAACTCCCCACATCTACATCAACTAGCAATATGGTACTAATTGATGTTGCACCCTCCACATTTAATAATGGACTTAGATAATCATTAAAACCCATTAGTAAATAAATACATGGGCCTTTGAAATTTATTAGAATTATTGCACATGGCTTTGAGAGTTGGTTGGAAAATGAGATATATTATTTATTTTCGGAATTAATTAATTTTGTGAATAAAATAATTCTAGAAAACTCCAGAATTGATATTTAAGTCACGAAAAATACTCCGAGACCTTCGAAAATTTGGGGAAAATTCCCAGAGACACTTTGGAACATGATCAACCCAGCGGGGTTTCAAACCATGCACACCAATTAGAGTCTACTAAAGAAGAACTCTACCGAGGAAGGTCACCAAATCCTCAACTAGGTTAGTCTAGGTGTGATGGCAATCATCAAGAGTAATAGGCATTCAGATCTAACTCAAAGAAATCCAACCAAAAACACTAGGATCACTCAAGGCTAACACTCAAATCTCACTTCTTAGCTTGGATGGCTTAAAATAGCTTCACGATCCTCTCTATAAGTGTTGGCAACAATGAGGTAAGAGCAGCTCCAAGTGAGAAAGTTGAACTTTATATAGAAGGTGAAAGGGCTGCCAGCCATTGGAAAAATCTAATAGATCTAGTCATCACCGGATGATTTGTTAGCCACCGTTGTCAACACCAGATCATATGACAATGTTGATTCGGTTGTCTCACACATTGCTAATATGCTTGTCATCTTCCTATCCCATAGGTCATTCTTTGACTCAATTGTGACAGCAGGGATGACAAGCTAGCTCTAATACATAAATCATCTTGAAACTATATACATGCACATGGTTTCATCAAAGTAGGTTGATGACATAATTGTGTTATCATTCAATCCATCAGTACCCGCTTAAGGTCTAGACGTACTTTCAATTATTCCTAGTCGAATAGCTTATCAATGGCTATGTGGATTTGGTTTTGATAGAAGAGAGATGTGTTTGGTCATAGTTTGGGCAAAGGCCAAAGTTCTTGTGAGTAATTTTTATTGTCTCATGTTTGGTCGTCCGCTTTGTCCTTCAATTTGTTCTATAATAATCTTCTTTTTGCAAAAGCGTTTTGGTCGATACTAATTTGACGACATTAAATAGAGAATGTGTTTGGAGTGTGAAAATTAAATGAAGGATCATTTGCGAAGGTTAGGTTCCTTTTGGTGAAATTACCCACTTAGGTTAAGTCAATGATCTAACATGGGTGTTCGTATTTTTCTGGGTTCATTATAGAAATTGATGGCGCTAATTAGTATGGGCCAGTTGAAAGAGAGTATGTGGTGGATGGTTGCCAACAGGTCGAATCTCATTATTCACATAAAACAATGAGGTCGAAGGTGTATTTTAGAAACAGGGAAAAGAGACAATGAAGGTGGATGCATAGATGAGGTATATATATGCATAGCTAGAACTTCATACAAAATAAATGTATGTTTTCAAACAATTCAATGCCCTATGAATCAACAATTAATATTTAAACAGGAATACATGGATCTTAAGGATAAGAGTTGGGCTTGCATGTTTGAGTTATAGATCATGTCGCTGCAACTCGCAGGGAACAGTTAGCGCTCGGCTATATTGTTTTGTTCCACGCCCTTAAAACCAAAATTATCCGGTAAAATCCAATGAACAGGTTGGAATGTTGGGTTAAGAAAGCGAAATGTTGAGACAAAACAATAGGGGGTGGATCAATATTGGAGTTGAAATACCCACCATGCATGCATTGATCATGAAGACTAATTGAAAAGGACGCATGACGTTGATATATATGGTTGGTTGGTTTTAGCTTTTGAGCTTGGACTGTGGCGTTGGAGTGGAGTAATGCCTTCAATCGCGGCGCCGGCCGGGACCAAACTCCGATTCCAATTCGGGATCCACCAAGCGGCTGAAAAAAATGTCTTTTTTGTGTCGCTTTAGCGCTAAATTGAGTCCAACCCGCCCAATCAAATTTGAGCTATTCAGAAAGAAAGTTAGCAATAGCAAGGTACTCGTATCAAGTGCAAATAAATCGTACTAGTCCCAGAAAACCAGAATGCTCATATGAAATTGTTAGGTGATAAATCGCAAAAAAAAAATGTTAGGTGACAGACTGATTTTCGATCATAACAAAGGCAACATTGCAAACACAATATGCACGGTCGTCATTGCTCTCCAGACGGCCCAAAAGTTTTTTGCTAACGTGGCTAGCGTGGCTGCTGGCGAACGTGTTCCCAATTGATGAGAGGAATTTCTTCAAATAAGGTAAATAGAGGAGTGATTATATTCGTGCTGATCCGCCTCTTGCTGTTGGAGTTGAACTCAAATAGACAATTCTGTAAAGGGTACTGCTGGGCACGTACGAGAGCTACAATTATGTAGCACCAGTTAGTTCACTACCACACCGTACCACAAGTTGCTCCTGATCGATCTGACAACCGCTCACATGCATCGAGAGCTTGCATGTTACCATGGATAATTTAGTTGACTACTATAGCTCAATGTCTGATAAACTAATCACATCGTCTCCAAATAAAAATTTTCTAAGCCATGTTAAAGTATTGATCAGATGTGGCTACCAGCAGTGACACGATGTACGACCCTGCTTCTCTTCTTTATCTTCAAGTTGTTTTCCCATATACTGAACAGCTACATTATTTTTAAGTTTGTTTTAGGTCTTAGCCTGATCTTCGAGACTTTGACTTCAAGTGCATTTGGTAGAAATTCTTCAGACCGTTTCTCTCCAAAAACAAGAGAATGATACCAAAATCGATAGTGTTTCTATAGAGAAACATAAGAATTCCAATGAAATTATTGTAGGATTCAGAGTTGGAACCAGAAACATCCTACGAACTAAAAACTAGGAAAAAAAACTATTTCACAAATGGATTAGAATCAGTTTCCCTCCGTAGTCATTTCTTGGTCGAACCAAATCCTGCCAAATGGGCCTCTACATTTGCATCTCTGCATACGTGGGGAGCACGATCAAGGATTACGGGCGTGTTTGATTGCCTGGACGGCTATACCCGAGCAATGCAACCTACAATTCCCTAGCTCACTGCTCTAATAGATTGGAAGTCAACATCCCTGCATGTGCGATCAGATGATAGATCGATTCCATGATCCATCACGTAATAGATGGTATGATAGATCTCCCCATCGGAAGTTTTAGGACACTAGATGAAAGGTTGTCATTCACTGCTACCCAACCTATTTTGGATGCCTCAAGGTCAGGTTCACCTGTCAGTGACAGAGTCACCAACTCATCATGACTCTTCAACTTGCACATCCAGCCACTCGGGCCCAAAGACACGGACGTTCTTCTTCCTGGGCCTTGCCACCAGTACCAGCCCAAGACCAGCTGACTTCACTGAAGCTTCCTCTTCTTCAGTTGCCTGACGAATGACAACGCATGCCGACTTCACTAATGCATGATGGGACTATAACCAAGAAGCTTTTCTGTTGGGGACATTAGTGAGAGCAGTGTTTTTATATTGCCCCGTACCCAGAAATTGTTGGACACACACAGTCAGGATGCGTTCAGGCCCATTAAACTTTCGTTCAAACGTTGTGTCTCAAATGGTTTCACCCATTCGCTCAGTTTGCACTCTAATGTCCGAGAGCCAGTGATGGTACTGCTACACAGACATTCTTTGCACTGCGCTCGGCCGTGACTGACCCTCTCAGAATCGTCACAGCCACGGGGAAGACACATTTTATCCTTGCAGCAGTTGGGCCACTTTGATTTTCTCAATGTATTGGTGCGTAAAGAAGACAAAAGATAAATTTGCCGGGATCCTTTCCAATCGAAAATCTAAAAGACAAGAGCAAGGTTTTATTTGGATTTGTTTCAATCCTTCTAATTTTGATGGGACCTATTTCTATTGAAAATCGAAAAGGGAAGAGCAAAATTAACTTGGATTTGTTGGGATCCTTCCCAAAGAGAAGGAACCCTAAAAAAATTGGCGTATGCTGCTTATTGCAGCGGACACACGGTAATCTTTAGTAAAAGGCGAAAGATTAGTTCGCTCTGTGTCCACTGCGCAGCTGCGTAATCTTTCAAAGCCGCCACGGGCTCTCACAAATAGCAGGACTCGCTGTTGGCATTCGCTTAAGCAAGCGATGTGGGATTATTAATAAAAAAAACAAAGCGCCGTTGTCAATAAGTTCTCTTTTTCTTACTGCAACGGAACGGACGGCCCATTACATTGCCAACGCTGTGGATCTCCGCGGCCTAGGCGCAACGATGAATTTGACGGCTGGAAACCTACACCACCAACAGTTAAGGAACAAGGCAAATCTCAACATCACTGTCAAAATTCTCACGCAAACAGCAGCAAAGCATATGCGTATCAGTTGCATGCTTGAGTGATCAAAAAAAAAAACTCTACAGTATGATACAAGATCGTTATTGTTTTTATGCTTGTCTCTCTGCTTCTGAAGTTTTAGTGCCACACAAGTACATACCGCTGCACGTTATTTGATTTCAAAAAAGAAGGTGCAGCAACTGAACCTTTCTTCAACTATTGAACTACTGAACCACTGCATGCCTTCAGATTTGTATAACAGGTAGTACTTGGCTTGTTTGTTTACAGATTTGGATCCTTCTTGGTCCTTGCTGAAAATCATCCACCATCTCTCTCTCTCTGCTTCATCAAAACCGCAAAAATACTAACCATACACTAGTATGTAGACAATTGGACGCAATGCTGAATCTTATAAAACCACAACAGGGAGAACCTGTGATGATACGCATATGCTTATCAGCAGATAACGTGCAATGAATTATCTGCATTCTGCCCCCCTCCTTTTTTTTTTGACAAGTGAAGTTTCTGCCTATGGTTTCAAACTTTGGGGGATGAGCTTTGAGCTCCCTTACAAGTTACAGATAAATATCTCCTGTCGCAGTCTCATGGATATAGAAGAATTGCAGGACGGGATATGGATTTGTTTTAATCCAGAGGAGAAACAAGTTTATATAAAAAGCTACAGCATAATACATATATAATGCCCTAGGACGGGAAGAGAGATTTGATGTTGAGGATGCTATCTCTCTCAAGTGTCAAACCCAAAGAAAGCAGCGAGCCAACAAATCATCGATGATGGATCATCATCGTTTTAGTCATTGCCCTCATTATTTTTACTGGATTATCTTATCATATCTTAAATGATAAACACATCCCCTGTATATTAGTAGTACAACGTACTAGCAGGCAGCAGCACCAGCCTGTTCGGTTGGCTGGTTCATATCGTTGCTGGTTCGTTTATGTGAGAGAGAAGTACTACTGGCTGGTTCATGTGAATAGTATCCATGTGAGGGGGCTGGCCAGCCAGCCCAGCCAGCCAGCCCCAGCCGATCGGGCTAATGCTGTATATATCTGCTTCTCTAGGAACCTGACAGCAACGAACAAACGTTTGCCGGGCGATGCTTACGTTTTGTACGACATTCAGGAGAGACGTCGACGACGAAGCTGCATTTCGCAACGACAAAATAGCCTCGTATACTGCCTGATATATATATGGGACAGCAAGGACTATGTGATTTGTTGGTTGTGAAGGCTCCAAAACTGCTACTTGGAGCATACTGCATACAATAGGCCAATGAAAGCATTCGGAGCGGAAAAACAGAATGCCACATCGCTTGTACCCTGATCTAGATGATGTGAGATTCGCTGATATTTTCAGTGAGTCTGGCGTCAGGACATATACATATGCCCAAGCAGTGGCGAAGCCAGGATAAAATGATGTTGGGGTCGACCAAAATACACTGTGCTAACTTTTAATTTGTGATAATATAATACTATAGACATATTAATGATATTCAACAATATAATATTATGGATAATAATTTATAAGCTTGCATATTATTAATATAAATATTATTTTCATGTTCAAGATCCTTAACTTGTGTTAAATTGAAATCAACAGTACGATATGACTTAGCCAACTCTATTAAACTCTAAATTTTGTTATCACAAAAGAATTTTTCTTAGGATTGAAAGCAACGATACTAAGAGCAAGTAAAATAAAAGGGTTGTAGGTGAGCTATATGTTGAGATAGAGGAGAGAGAAGGGAACTAAGCTATATTATCAGTCTTGCTCTAGGTGATTTCCTTAAGCATAAGAGATGAAGTCAGTTTTGTTTTCATTATTAAAAACCTTTAGGTTGCGTTTGAAAGTAGGTATTGAGACTCAGAATTCGGAATTGGAATTGCTAACTCCGAATGCCGCTGTTTGGATGTCATGGAATTAAAAACCTTAAGCTGTATTATTGAGACTAAGCTGTAATATGATGTGATGTTGTTTGGTGTTTGCTTCTATTTTATATAAGTTTTATAACTGAAAAAAAACAAAAAAAGGTAAATGTATCCTTATTTATCAGTTGGGGATTAGGGAACTCTAAACATCAACAAAAGAAATTTGATGACTTCTTCTGAAACATAAGGAACAAATTGGGAACCGGTGAACTCTACGAATCTTGAATAGGATCCTTCTTCGTCAATTGAACATAGGATCTTTCTTCGTCAATTGCAGTTGAAGAATTGGGATTTGGCCTTTTGGGTTACCTTATCTAGCTAGGTGCTTGGTAGAGTGACGAAGCCTCCTTGCAGTAGTTGCCAGGAGCCCAGGATGAGAACGACGAGCGATATGCTGGTGCTGCACGTCCACGTACGAAGGCACGAACGGACTATTGCCTACTGGGCTGGGCTTTCCTTTTGCCCTTGGCACTGGCGGCCTGCGTAAATGCGTACTAGCTGTGTTGCAAGGTTGGCCGGCTGGGCCCTGCCACGCTAGGCTGCTGGCCACCGTGTCTAGGCCTGCGATTTACCGGGGTCATACATTCTTTTTTGCCGGGGTCTTTGCTGGCCAAAATCGCACGCTACCAGCATCGGTCGCCGAGTCGTCGGGGTCGGACGACCCCGACCGCGTAACGTAGCTTCGCCTGGCCCTGCTCGGCGGTCCATCGGCACCTTTCTTTTTGTTTCCTTGACGATCAAAACTGAAGCACCCTTTGGTTTCAGCCTGGGCGTTTTTTCACCGAAAACCGAAAACCGAACCGAACCGAACCGAAACCGAACCGAATAGTAGGTAGTTCGGTTTTTCGGTTCGGTTTCGGTTTCCAATTCCGTGAATTTCGGTTATCGGCTTCGGCTTCGGTTTCAAGTCCATACCGAACCGGCATGCCGAACGCTAAACTTCATTGAAGCGCCGAGGCCCCGAGCAGCCGCTTGTTGACGCTTATCCGCCGACTCGACTCATTGGCGCCAAATTTCAGCGCCACCACCACCGATGACCGAGCACCGCCCATCACGGCACCACCCATGGCAAGACCCGCACCACTTGACCACTTCGGTCTTCACTCTTCACTTCCTAACCCTAACCCTTCACTCCCCGATTCGGCGGTTCCCCACTTCCCCAAGATCGAATCGAGATCGATTTAATCGAGTCGCACCGGCGATAACCCTAACCCTTCACTCCCGGTTCCCCAGTTCCCCGCCAGATCGAATCGACGAATCCAACAGACCAAAGACCGCATTCAAGACGCACTCCAGCAGAGCCTCGCAGACTCGCTCCTAACCCTAACCCTTGGAGGCGCTGGCAAAGCGGCGCACCCAAAGCAGATTCAGGCGCCAGCGGCCAAGCCACGGCGGAGGCGCCACCGTCGACCGTCGTCAAGCTCCTCAACCACGGCCGCAAGAACAGAGCAGTCCTCCAATGTAAGTCTTTAGTTCTTCTTGTTCTTGCTTAATGCCTAATAGATCCAGATGCCTGTTGGTTGCTTTGTGACAAAGCGAGTTGATTAGTTAGTTAGTTTGTACCCTGACTAAGTACCTAGATGGCTGGTTTTTGTTTTGATGTCTTGTAGATGGGGGACACTGAAGAAACAGTGGCGCATCTAAATGTTCAAGTGAATGAGAATGAAGTTGTAAATGGGGAGAATGACAAGCAGGATGAGCAGCAGCAGTCCAAGGATGGAGAGGAAGTGGGAGATGAGGGAAGCAAGAAAAGGAAGCCCATGGTTCCAAGATCAGATGTTTGGGAACACTTCAGCAAGATCAAACTTGATAATGGGGAGAAGAGAGCCAAGTGCAAGCATCATGGCAAGCAACTCATTGTGTGACACAAAGTTAAATGGTACGTCCTCCATGAAGGCTCATTTGAAAATCTGCAAGAAGAATCCTCACAAACCTGTAGTAGATAATCAAGGTACTTTACAACTACAACCTAGCCCTAGCAATAGTAGTGTTGGTACTCTATCTACTTGGAAATTTGATCCTGAGGAGTTAAGGAGGAGTTTTGCTGAGATGATAATAGAAGATGAGCAACCTTTTGTGTTATCTGAACGTTCTGGCCTTAGAAAGTTTATGTCAAAAGCATGCCCACGTTTTGTTTTGCCATCTAGAAGAACAATCACTAGAGTCTGTGTGAAAGTGTTTGATGATGAGAGAGAAAAACTTAGGAAATTTTTGAAAGACAACTGTGAAAGAGTTAGCCTGACAACAGACACATGGACGGCTAAGAACAGTCATAATTACATGTGTGTTACAGCACATTTTGTTGACAATGAATGGAATTTGCACAAAAAAATTATTGGTTTTTTCTTAGTTAAGGGCCATAGGGGGGAGGACATTGGGAAATCTTTAGAGAATTGCTTGGCTGACTGGGGAATTGAGAATGTTTTTACAATAGCAGTAGACAATGCTAGTGCAAACAACACTGCAATTAAGTACATGCAGAGGGTCCTGAATGAATCAAAAGGTCACGTATTCTTTCAAGGAGAGTACCTTCATATGAGGTGTTTTGCACATATTATCAACCCGATAGTAGGTGATGGGTGAAAGAATTTGATAGATCAATCGCTCGTGTTCGGGCTGCATTAAGTATGTTAGGAGTGGACCATCTAGGTTGGTAAAGTTCAAGAAATGTGCCGAAGTTAGCAAAGGTTCAGACCAAAGCATTTTTCAACCTAGACGTCCTGCACTAGGTGGAACTCAACTTACGATGCTACAAAGCGCACAAGAGTATGAAAAGGCCTTTGAAAGGTATAGTGATGAAGACCCATACTATAGTCTAGAGTTAGAGAGTGAGAAAGCACAGGAGTTCCAATCAAATCAGATTGGGAAAAGGCAAGGAAAATGGCTCAATTTCTTAAATACTTCTATGAGTGACCCTCCGTGTCTCGCCATTAAGTCGCCCAACATCTCACACATACTTTCATGAGATTGCTGATGTTTTGGTTCTGCTGAGACAATGGTGTCATAGTGAAGATACATTATGTAAGGAAATGGGCCAGAAAATGTTAGTGAAGTATTACAAATATTGGGGAGAGAAGTATGGAGAAAGGCCGGGGATAGAGAGAGAGAGAGAGAAAGACAAGGGGGATCAATTGCTTAACATTGTTATTTTTTTCTGTGTTGGTATTGATCCTCGGTTCAAACTTTCTAACTATGTCAAGATGGCAACTATGGTAATGTTTGGTGATGAAATAGGTCGAAACTGTGGGCAACAATCAACACTTATTTTAGTGCTTTGTTTGAGGAGTACTGAGAATTGTATGCTCCATCTCCATGTGACAAGGTGCCTCTTTGAAACTCAAGAAACACCGAATTTTGTTTCGGATTGATGAGCTCCATAATTGCACAACAGATGAGCAATAAGGGAGTGCCAATACCACCGTGAAGTCCGAACTAGACAAGTACCTTTCAGGAAGATAATGAGGAGCTTAGTAAAAGTTTTGACATTATGAAATGGTGGAAGAACAATGCTACTAGATTTCCCATAATGTCTCGTATGGCCCGTGATCTTCTGGCAATTCCTATCTCAACAGTAGCCTCTGAGTCAGCCTTCAGTTCAGGTGGAAGAACACTTGATGATTTTAGGACATCACTCACACCAACAATGGTTGAGCGGCTCGTTTGTACAAATGATTGGCTTCGTGGAAACAACTACATCAGTGTTGAAGAGGACATGCATTTAATTGGCCAAGCTTGAGGAAGGTAATTTTTAATGCTAAGTCTAAGTTGTTATCATTTCTGTTGTTTATCTTGATAGTTTATTGCAGTAATATGACTGACTACACTTATTGTAGAAATTGGTGCCCTGGCCATTTCTAAGGATAGCACTACTGCTACTGCATCTTTATAATGGTAAGTTGGTTAGCTGGACGCCTGGATTACAGGTGATGCACTGCTACTGCTGGACCCTTTTGAGGATCATAGAAAATGCACTACTACTGCTACTGCATCTTGATATAGTGCTATCTTGATATAGCACTACTGCATCTTGATATAGTGATAGTGCTATCTGAGTATCTTGATATACTGCATCTTGATATAGTGCCCTGGTGCTTTGCCAACAATCTGGCTGGACACATCCTGGTGGCTCGAAGTCTATTGCTGGTGTAGTGGTGTTTGGTTTCTATTGGATATTGCTGTTGTTGATGCAAGCTGGCTGCCGGCTGGAAGTCTGGAACCTGCATTGATTTCCTGTTGTTTATCCAATTTGTAAATTTGATTTGAGCATTGAACTGCAAGTTTGTAATATTTGATTTGAGCATTGAATTGTTAAGCTTGTAACAGTCTTGAGTATTCAAACAATGTCTGTTGTTCTAAATTGAGTAAATTCTGTCAAGAATGAACTGCTGTCAGTTTAGCCTGTCTGTTGTTTTATTTGCATCGGTTTTTTCGGTTTTAACCGAAAAACCGAACTAAAAAACCGAACCGAAATTGGTCGGTTTTTATAATTTCAACAAACCGATCGGGGGTCATTTACTGAAAAACCGAAATTTTGAAAAACCGAAAAACCAAACCGAACCGTCGGTTAAAACCGAACGCCCAGGCTGACTTTGGTTGCCCCAAGGGCCAAGCCCTTCACTGACATGGCTAATGACTCCTAGTACTAGACTACTAGTACTGTCCTGATGACCGGCTCATTTGGTTGGTCTCAAAGATTCGATGTGTTGATGTTGAGGAGGGTGGCTACCAGTAGCACAATGATCCAACCGTGCAAAGGCCAAAAGCTGCAAATAAAAGGATGTCATATCAAGAGCATAACTGTGCGTCTCTGCCACACTTCCCTGTTGACTCGGACCTTGTTTAGATTGTCTCAAAATTTCAAGTTTTTTCACTTTCTCTCTATCACATCAATTTTTGGACGTATGCATGGAGCATTAAATGTAGATAAAAAAATAACTAATTACACAGTTTGGTTGAAAATCACGAGACGAATCTTTTGAGCCTAGTTAGTCCATGATCGGACAAAGTTTGTCAAATACAAACGAAACGTGCTACAGTGTCCAGATTGCAAAAAATTGCAATCTAAACAAGGCCTTGGTAAAAAGGAATTGCAAAAAATTACAATCTAAACACGGCCTTGGTAAAAAGGAATTTCCAACCCCTAGGCAGTAACAGTTCGCACGGGAAAAAGGAGTCTACTTCATCGGTACTTTCCAGGTAACGGATAGTGTTTTCTTCTCACAACAAATCAGCATAAGCTTCAGTATAAACCAAATTTTAGCGAAACGAACAGGGCCTAATTTCAGTTTCTTTGGGTGGATTTAAGTTATTCAGTTAGGTCTTGTTTGGATGTCGTTGAATTCACTTCAATCCACATGTGTTGGAGTGAATTGTGCTGGAATTTAGTTCAAGTTCCACTCTAATCCACCCTAACAATTGATGCGAATCCGATTACACCCAAACAAGACCTTAAACATGCTCGATGTCACAGGGTCGCTATGCTTGCGCTGCATGGGTAGTTTTTAGCCAATAATATCCGCCCCCGCGCGCGTGTGTGTGTATATATATATGTATATATATATATATATATATATATATGTGTGTGTGTGTGTGTGTGTGTGTGTGTGTGTGTGTGTGTGTGTGAAGTTAGTCAGTTAGATATTTGCCGATCGAAATATCACAACATGATGGTGTTCATGAAAGCTGGGATTTTGCTGTCTTAGGAGAAAAGGAGAAGGGACGATTCAATCAATTAATAAAAAGAAAAACTGGATTCCGGAGATATCTGAAAAGAAAAGAGTTCATAGCCTGACGGCGATGGGCCGTGAAAGTCGCTACATTGAATTCTTCAGATAGCATGGATCAAGAACCGTTCTCTTTCATTCACTTGGACTTGACTTCCAACTGTTTATATGCTGCGGTACCAACAATCTTATCTACTACAACACTTAAAAAAAAGAGAGAATCTTATCTACAAGCTAACGTATATAGAAGTCCCAAAGGAGTAGAGTACACTGCTCGAGTTCAGATTTGTTGCATGCACAAATCCATGGGACGAAGTGGGAGACGACGCAGGAAGCAGCTAGCAAAGGTTGAAGTTGAAGGGACCAATAATTGCAGCGCATTGGCGCGCCCAACAAAGCGGATTAAACTAGAGCCATACGGTGTGCGTACAAACGGGAGGTGGCAACCATTGTTTAATTTACTGATTGGTTGATGCTGAGCTAGCAGCTCCTTGCAAAAAAAAAAAAAAAAAAAAACCTGCGCAGCACAGCAGTGTCGTCATGAGATGTTGCTATCCACCTCTTCGGCCAGTCACCGATTGATAGATACACCTTCCTACCAAACCCACATCCGATCCTAGATAAGTTCTCAGTTTGCTAGATTACTCCAAGAGATGACAACACTGCCCTTCTTTTATGACCACAACTAGCAAAGCAAGAACTATATTGCAGCTCAATCGATGGATTCAGATTCAGGAAGCAAAGAAAACCGCAGGGACCACAAACCATACTATGAATCGTGCCTCCGATCTAACATATGACATCGCTAGCAAACATGAGGATCTGGCTGCTACATATGGGCATTAATTTGATCTGATATTATATTTATATATATATATATATATATACTCTGTAGCCAGCTACAGAAATACCTTATTCTGTAGCCAGGCCGGTCCATGCAGCCAGCGTTCCGTCCGGTTTGCAATGCCTGGTTGGCTTCTTGAGCAGAGCTGACAGATGGAGTTGCATGCAAATTAATATCGCTAATTACTGTAATCACTATCCGACCGGAGAGGCAATTTTCACGGTCGCTGATTACTGAATTCACAAGTCAACGCATGCAAGTTTCGAGGATGCACCATTTGCACGGATATGGCAAGCTTCCTCGTTTATGGTAATTCTTGCTCCAAATTACTTTTTTATTAGAGCACATGGAAAGTGGATTCATCCAGGAAGTAAATTGTTTACTAGAATCTATGCTGCCTCGTTTTATTAGTTACGATAATCTATTTACTTGACTCACAAATTGTTTACTAGAATCTATGCCTTTCTACCCTTAGTAGTTACAGTAATGATTACTAATTTTTTACAGTAATCTTTACTAGAATTTTACATAATTATTTACTAGAAGCTATGCTTTTCTACACCAAGTGTAGTTACGATAATATATTTACTAGATTTTTTTGCAGAATTATTTACTAGAATATATGCAAATACTAAAATGTATTAGTTATACAAATAAACAGCAGAGAGCCAAGGCAAATATACGTCAAGTAGTCTCAAATAACTCGTTACTATAATGTTTACACTGATTTATCATAAAATAGCTATAATGTTTACACTGATTTCCCATCAGAATGATACTAGGTCTCCACTCATTTTGAACGACTCTGGGGACGATCAAGATCATGCCATGTGAGCCTCAGGTCCGGCTGGAAGCTTCGTCAACATTCAGTGGGTGGTAAAAGCATGTAGAAGTACAGCTCTAATCCAAACTTGGGCCCCTTCTCGTGCACCTGTGGTGAATGAACATTGGAACGAATAGCACATCAGTTATTTACATTATAAGCTAACCATGATACATGATAAATCATTAACAAGAACAAATGAGTTTACTGTAACCTTGGCCTAAGTAACCACCAGAATCAATTCCTGTAGTTCAGTTTTGGTTTCTAGATCAAATCGATTTCAATCCGTAAGGGTGAAAAGTAGAAAACATCACTGTGAGAATGGAGGTGTCACTGGCAAAATAAGTAAGCAAGCTTGCTTCAATCTGCAGGAGCAAGAAAAATTGAGGATAGTTGAACCATGTACATGCAGGCTCATCAATTGGTGGACACAGTTACCATGACACAGAATTGGTTACTGGAAGATCGATATGTTATTTACGATAATTTTGTACCATAACAGGAACTAAGTTATAATATATTAGTAAGTTACAAATTATCAATGAAATTTCTAGTCTGAAACAATTTGGATAAATTAGAGAACAATCTAACAGCAAACAGATTAATCAATAAAAAGCAGTATTCGCCTAAACGGCCGATTAAACGGCCACTAAACGATAAACGGCGGTAAACTGTTTTGTTTAGGGGGTAAACGGAAATTAAACGGTTTAAACGGAACGGAGATAAACAGTATTAAACGGGCTAAACGGCTGTTTAGGCGAACACGAGGTAAATCTAGTTTTGTTTTGTATGGATAAATTTGTATACTTAAGTTTATTATATTTATAAATGTGTACATTTGATATGTTACATGTATAAATATCTATATTTAGTTCTTTTCACATGCTTATATATATATACATACCAAAATAATTAATTTTTACTCGGATAAATATGTATAAATGCTAGAATACTTGATTTTTTACATGCACATATATAATTATATGTATTTTTTTAAAGTACAAAACTGTTTAGATCATTTAACTTCGTTTAAACACTATGTAAACAGCCTAAACGCTAAACGAAAGGCAACTGTGTAAAGATCGTTTACCGTTTAGCAAAACATTGATAAAAACTAACCAGCAGAAAAGGTTATAGTAATTTTGTGACTATGATTTACAAGAAAAAACAACACAAAAAGTAATGAACTCGAATCCATGAATTTCTAATCTGAAACAATTTGGATTACGAAGGTTGCGGAAGAGAGATTCTTTAACCCAAATTGAGGTACATTTTCTTGCATCTGTAGTGATATAAACATGCCAGTGTTCATGCTCGTCACCCCTCCCGGTGAAGGGCACGGAGAAGGCCAAGGGAGGAGCGACTAGAGTAAGTAATTGGATGTACCGATCCGAGCGAATGGTGGGCGGCGGAGGTCCCCGACATCGACGTGGTGGTGCTCTCCGTGACTTCGTGGGGCTTTGGTTCCTGCATTTGACCTCGTTTCTCACGACCACTACGCTGCAGTTGGAGTGCCACGGTTGTCGCCGGAGCCCCATCACATGGAGAGCGGGGAGGGAGGAAGAGGAGCCAACGCGCGCGCGCGTCGCGCGACCGGTGACTAGGCGGCCACGCCCTCCTGGTCGACTGCTCATCTTGGATTGAAGAGACGCCGTGGTCAGTGGGAGGGGTCGCCGCCACCGAAAGGTCACCGCCGCCACCACGGGTACGGGCGCCATGGGAGATCGCCGTTGTTGGTGGAGGCCAGTGCCGATCTGGATCTGGGAAGATGAGGACGTCCACCGTTGTTGGAGGCAAAGGGCTCTTGGGCAAGGGGCGTGACGACATGGTGAGGAGGGGTCCGCCGTCGTTGGTGGTGGGGAGGACACCACGCCATCGTTGGTGGTGGGGAGGACATCCGTTGTCGTCGTTGGTGGTGGGGGAGCACCGCCGTCAGGAGCCGGGAGCCATCAACGCGGGACAGGCCGCTCCGCACGTCGGGGAGGGTGCGCCTGTGCTACCGCCAGTCGAAGAGGAGGCGTCTGCGCAGGCGCTGGTCGGTGAGGAGGCGATGCAGAACGACGTCGTGGCCAGGGGAGCCACCACCGCCGCACTATCACACCGTTTCTTGGAGAGCTCTACATGTGAGGAGAGGGAAAGAAAATAGGAAAAATGAGAGAGAGAGGTCGCCAGGTAAGGCAAGTACCGAGCATCAATAAATGAAATTTGCCTCTCTTGATCCCAGTCAAAGCACCAGCTGGGGCGGTGAATGAGGATTTTTTAATCGCTCGGTACACAACATGGTCGGACCGGCTGAAAGGTCCTTGTGTGGTTTTGGTAATTGAGTGACAACCCTAGGTGGACTAATTGTGTTTATGTGAGATACACAGGTGATTAGTCCACAATTATATGTGTGTGAGCAACATATGCCGTGAAGGTGAAAATAGTTTGGAGATGTTGCAAAGCTCACACATGTGATGATGAAGGAGCTTATTGCACATGAGACATGACATTGAGTCATGTGATCAAGGTGGAGAAGATCAAGACAAGACTTGGCTTGATGGACCGGTTGCAAGCGTGAAGGGCAAGTCGGAGGCTTTGGAGCGATGGACCGCGTGGCGGTAAAGCTTGAGCAAGACTTGGCGCCGATGGACGAAGGCAACGGTGAAAAGCAAGTGAAGTCAAGATTGATGAACCAATATGATCACGTGATGATATGAAGTGGATCATATCATTGTTGATCATGTTGGTGCATGTGTTGCATCGACATTGGAGGAGATGGAATGAAATGCACAAGGCAAAGGTATAACCTAGGGCATTTCATTTCACCGGTCATAGGTGTGTAGAGAAGTTGATGACCGAGTTTAGAATAGATGGCCGTACTATCAAGAGGGGCAAACTTGTTTGCATATCGGCCATCTAGTGCCACTCGAGTGATCTAACTTTACATCATCGCTAGGATCGAGTGGTGTGGCAAGTTGAGTGACTAATCCTTTGGAAAATGTTTGTAAAAAGCTAACATGTATACACATGGTGGTGCACACTTGGTGGTGTTGGCGCATTTGCAAAGGAGAAGAAGTTAGAGTTGTTGTGAATCAACTTAGAGAAGAGAAAAAGATTTTTCGGTGTACTCCGAACTATTGGATGGTCCTTTGATTGGAATACTGTTTTTATCCATTGTGATTTGGATCAAGTATGCATGTGGGATGTGTAGCCCTCTGAGTAAGCTTTTCAAAATATCCAAGATCATCGAAATCGGAGTTTGGAGCTAAGAGTTATAGTCGTTTTAGCACTGAAAGGTCTGTGACCGGACGCTGGCGCGAAAAACGACCGGACGCTCAGGGTCTGCGTCCGGTTAGCACCTGCGAGTCCGGTCACAGCGTCCGGTCAATGTTTTTAGCGTGTCTAGAAGCGACTGGACCCAGCGTCCGATCGCTGAAAAACATCGCTGGAACCTTTCTGTAAGTGACCGGATGTTGGGTTCCAGCGTCTGGTCGTTATGACCTGCGCGTCCGGTCAGTACGCGCTTTGCCCAGTGAAGGGGTAACGGCTATTTTAGTCCTTGGGGCTATAAAAGGAGTGTGGGCCGGCCTTAGGTTGGTAGCTTAGCACCCTCACGCCTATGTGGCTTGTGTAGGAGTGCTTGGATGCCCTCTAACTCACTTGTGCTTGCAAGAGTGCGAATCGATTACGAGTGAGTGTGATTCTAGTGCGTTGCATCGTGAGGTTGCATCGAGTGGCACTAGGTGATCGAGTTACAAGCCGGTGGTGCTTGTTACTCTTGAAGGTTGCCACCTCCTAGACGGCTTGGTGGTGGTCTCCGTCGAAGCCCGCAAGAAGCTTGTGCGGGGCTCCGGAGAAGAGCTTTGTGAGGGGCATTGTGCTCACCCCGCGGAAGCTGCGAAAAGCAACTCTAGTAAAGCGTGTCATTGAGCTACCCTCATTTTCGGGGTAGGTTCTTGCGGTGCCCGACGTGTGGGCTTAGCGGGTGATGCCAATTAGCCGCCGAACCACCAAGTGGGCGGTCGACACAACGGGGACGTAGCGTGTTGGCAAGCATGTGAACCTCGGGAGAAAATCACCGTATCAACCTTGTTCTTCCCGTTGGTTTGCAATCCCTTTACATAAGCTTGTGATTACTTTTATATACATTGTGCTTGTGTAGTTGCTCTTCTAATTAGTTAGCTTATGTAGCTCATTAGTTACCTTCTTGCTTGTGTAGCATAGAAGTAGCTCCCTTGCCTGGCTAATTTGGTTTGCGTAACCTTATTAGTCACTTTGCTTAGTTTCTGTAGCTAAGTATTTGGGCTCTCTAATTTGGCATTGATTGCCTTGTTATTGAGCATTGATAGTGAGCTTAGTTGGCTTTGTGCTTTTGCTTACTAGCATGTGTAGGAGCTCTCTCATTGCTTGAAATACTAGTGGCATAGGTTTTTGTTACCTTGCTCCTAGAATTGGTTAGGTGAGCTCTAATTAATCCAGCACATTTGTTGCTTAATTAGGATCTTTGCAAGGTGCTAGAGAACATAGATAGAGTGGTGTAGTCTTAACTAAACCGATAGTTTTAATTCCGCACTTGTTTCGGTTAGCCGATGCGATTAAGTTTTAGAAATGACTATTCACCCCTCTCTAGTCGCCATCTCGACCCTACACCGGCCCAGCCTGGCGTGACGCAGTGACCTAGCTACAAAATAACTTATTTTGTAGCCAGCTACAGAGAATCATATGCTACAAAATAACTTATTATGTAGCCACTTTGAGTTACGATAATTACTATGTTAATTTACGATATTATGGTAACTCCTTACTAAGTGATTTACTATAATGTTATGGTAAATATCTCCATATGGTATAGTAACCTAACTATCGTAAATATGTATTGACATTATCATAAATTAGTATATAAAATTATTGTAAATGAAGGTGGCTACAAAATAACTTATTTTTATAGCTGGCTACTGAATATATATATATATATATATTTATAGCTGGCTACTGAATATATATATATATATATATAGAGAGAGAGAGAGAGAGTGAGAGAGAGAGTATATTCAGTAGCCAGCTCCATTTACGATAATTTTATATACTAATTTACGATAATGTCAATACATATTTACGATAGTAGGGTTACTATAATACATGGAGATATTTACCATAACGTTATAGTAAATCACTTAGTAAGGAGTTACTATAATCTCGTAAATTATAGTAATTATTGTAACTCAAAGTGGCTACAAAATATATATATATATTTCTACAACGGGGATAGCTGCCCCACTAGGGGTGGTAGCTAACCATGTCTTGGATTGATGACGAGTGGCGTGATGAACGGTGGATTGGAAATGCTATTTGCGGCAAATGGAGTACATGGCTAAGACGTGTTTGGCCTTTTTTGAATAATATACCACATGCTGCTGGTGAAGTTTGTGAATGGGATGTAGCGGTGCGCCGTGTGGCTCTCCAAAGAAAACACGTACCTATGAAATAAAGCGTGGGCCGTGGTCTCCAAATTTTTCTGTAAAGTGGGTTCAGGGGATGGAGCGGTGGGGTCCACTGCATGGAGAAGGGCGTTGGCTTTTTCAAAATTGCTGTCGTGTAAATGTTGGCACTCACGTTGTATGAGCTGGTACTAAAATATTTTTTTTCACGTAAGTGGCATTAAAATTTTAGCATCAAGAATGTTTGGACTATAGCGAAGCCAAAGTTTAGCAATATTCGTAAGAATATAACATGTAGAGTTCATATGTTATTATTTTTTCTTTCAAAGAAATATGGTCATGTTGGATCTTATTTTGTAGATAAAATAACAAAAAATATTATGGTGAAAATAAATTTCAAATCGGATGCATGGTTAATTAGATATTAGGATTTGAAGCTTGAGCATGTACCATGAAAGCGTGTTGGTCTGAAAATTTTCGAACCAGTGATTATGCATGCCGCAACTTTATCCAGTGTGTGTCAGGCCACCCACATGCTCGCTCGCATGCTCAGTGCGCAAAAAAAATTGACGCCCGACGCGCGCTCCACGATCGAGCCCCTCCGTACTATGGCTGCATGTGGGGTCACGAGAGGCCACGTCCCACCAACCAGAGCAAGGGTAGATAATCGCATACGGAGTGCGTCGACAGAGCACCACGCTAGACGCGCGCGGCCTTCCCGCGTTGGTTTGGACTTTGGACCGAATCGATTTAGCTGCTTCACTCTCCCAAAAATAATTTTACAATAAAAAAGATTTATTAGAGCATCTCCAATCATTATGCATTTGGGCTTGGCATTTACCAAAATGCATAAAACTCCAAAAAAAACCCCTCCAATCGTTATGCATTTGGACTTTGCATTTTACATAGGTATGCATTTGGAGGGGGAAACTTGGCATATATGCCAAAGTAGTCCGGCTATGCAAATAGACATCCGGGCTTCTCGGTTCCTCCTCGCGGCTTTTTTTTCTTTCCTTCGCTGCTCCTTCGCGCCGCCACCAGATATCGCGATTTCAACAAAGCTCGCATGACGCCAAGGATCGCGTACTCCTTCTTCGCTGAGTTCAAGGCTCGACACGATCGCGTCCTCCTTCGCTGGAGTTCTTCGATAGGACGAAGCGGCTGGTCAGCACGCCTTACTTCATCTCAACGCAATATGTAGGGTTTTCCTGTTGGCGGCTTGGGGTTGGGATGTTGTTGGCGGCTTGGGGATTGGATCATGAGATTGGGTATTGCGGTTGTTGGGTAACGCTCTTGGCGGCTTTGGGGTTGGATCATGGCAGCCATGTTCCTAGGGCAACCGATCAATATACGATGATTTGGCGTCGAAAACAAAAAAAGGCACAAGATCGCACAACATAGGCATAGCTCGGGCTCTTGTTACATTCAATCTGTGTTCGTAAACTCATGTAGTTTCACTATTAGCCAACCGAACTTTGATTGATTCCAGTAGCTTAGCCAATTACACTGTGGTTGTTGTTTGCGAGATTTTGCTTGATGCCACTTTGATCTAGAACTTGCAAAATTGAATAGATCATGATGAAGTATACACATTATTTTTTCAAAAAGATTTATGTAGTATATTCATTGTCCGATATGTCTTGACGACTCCATTTATTTTATCCTATTTTGTAGATTCGTTCAAATGGATGACCTTGAACTCTATCTGAGCATACTGCAAATTGATTCTCGAACATATTCTCGGCTTAAACGAATTGCCCTTTACACTAAGTCCACAAAGCCGTGCAAATAGTAATGCTATGCCTCATGAATCTCAAGAAGATGTTTCCCTAGTGGATCCAACCAAGTAGGTGCTACCAGTAGTGCTCGGAAAAATCATCACATAGGTCTAAAAATTTGATCAAGAGGAAGACAAAATAATATGCGTAGCTTGGTGTAAGGTAAGCAAGGATCCTATTCATGGGGCAAATCAAAGGCAAGCAACATTCTGGGGTCGAGTTCGTGCATACTTTGATGAACATAAAAAAACTGAAAAGTCGCTAGGATGTAAAATTCAATTATGCATAGGTGGGGACTATTCGAAGGAAGTGAACAAGTTCGTGTTTCAAACCTATGACAAGATTCTTCGTAGGAATGCTAGTGGAAAGACTATCCAAGACATGGTACGCTTTCAGAGTTGGTTATTTTGTACTTGTTAAATATTTGGTTAAGTTTACACATTCAAACATTTTTCTTATTTTCAATTGTGCAGATTAATGATGCTTTGGAGACCTACACGGCATTTACGATGAGCATAAGTCGTTTGCTTTTATGCATTCTTTGGTACAAGCTCAAGGATGAAGACAAGTGGAAGTCATGGAGGCTTGAACAAGGTATGGCGTAAACAAGCCCCTAAGAGAAAAGAAGAGTTCCAAGGACTCCACGCCGAGCACAGGGGACGAAAAGAACAATGCTGAAGGACTAGAGGTTCCAGACGCAGGTTCCGCAGAACGTAAGAGGCCACCGGGTCGAAGGAGGCAAAAAAGCTAAGTGGGAGGCAACGACGCTAGTATTGTAGCGTTGAACAAGATGATGGAGAAGAAGGAGGCACGGGACAAGGAAAGAGAAAAGGCGAGAGAGGCTACAAAGATGTAGACAAGGATTCAATTGAGGCGGAGAAGAAACTTGTCAAGCAACCCTAATGAAGGAGGAGAAAGACATAATGCTTGCGGACACGAGCTCCCTCGACGACCAACAGTTGCAGTGGATTCAGATTATGAGGAAGAAGATCCTTGCGCGACACGCGGAAAATTAGATTTAGCGTAGTGCTCATTGTCGAGATGCTTGTGCGAGTTATAAATTATTTGGTACTCTTTGCTCATCATTGATGATGTGAGATTTGGCGCAAACTAGTACACTCCATAGCAAGAATTCATACTAATTATTTGGTATCGCTGCTCATCATTGATGATGTGAGATTTGGCGCAAAACTAGTACACTCCACAAAGAAGAATTCATACTAATAATTCATCATGAAATATGTTCGTTACACTTCACCGAAAACACTAATAAAAATGTTTATTACACTTGAATTAAAACACTATGGCAAATAATATTATGGTGATTACAAATCATGATGCCGGTTCCATGGGGTATAAATCGGGATGACGATTCCAAAGGTGCTCGATGAGGTCTTCTTTCAACCGAAAATGTGTTGGCTTGTCTCTAATCTTTTATCGCTTCAATAAATTCATCAAGCAGTGCGAGTGGGCGCCCCATGGGAAGGTTGCACATTATCATTTGGGGCATCCGGAACCGCTCATCGTGGTCCGTAACTCTTTCATCTTCAACAATCATATTGTGCATGATAACACAAGCCCTCACGATCAAAGCTAGTGTCTCTCCGTCCCCAAATGCGACTGGATGTGCTATAATGGCAAACCTAGACTGAAATACACCAAAAAATCTTTCGACATCCTTCCTCACGCCTTTCTTCTTGTGCTCTTGCAAAATATTTGGCCTTGTTCCCCATAGGATTGGAGATGGTCTTCACTAAAGTCGCCCCGTTGGGGGTAAATACCATCGGCGAGGAAATACCCCATCTTGTACTCATGGCCATTAATGGTATAGTTCACCTCCAAGAGCTTTTCCTTCATCAAAGGTTGTCAAACAAAGGAGACCGGTGAAGAAACGTTGATATCATTATGAGAACCGGGCATCCCATAAAATGCATGCCAACACCAAAGGTCATGAGATGCAATGACTTCTAAAATGATAGTTGGCTGTTCGCATGACCCTTGTACGCCTCTGTGATTGCATTGGACAATTCTTCCATTCCCAATGCATACAATCGATCGACCCTAACATGCCTGGGAAACCTCTTTTCTCATTGACTGCCAGCAAGCGTGCTACGTCAGCCTCAGTGGGGTGTCTCAAGTATTCAGCTTCAAATATTTCAACAATTGTAGCAACAAACTTACGCAGGCTCTCAAGGGCAGTGCTCTCACCAATACGGATATACTCATCTCAGAGAATCAGCAGAGACTCCATATGTGAGCATACGAAGAGCGGCAAATCACTTTCTGGAAGCAACTCGCACCCGAGCACACCATTGTGCATCTCTTTTACGCACAAAGTAATTATCATGTGCTTCAACCGCATCCATGATGCGACGGAAAAGTGTCTTGCTCATTTCGAATCAAGAATACAAAACAAAAAGGTCAGCACATTGACATAACAAAAGAAATACTATGAATTAGTGTAATGTCCAAAACATCAACCTCCGACGGAATAAATCATGACCGTACGTCCGGATTCGGGCGCCAAGTAATCTTGATACATCCTCCGGTGGCCTCCTTCTCTATCGCGAAAAATCATAAGCGTGGCGGGGACCGAACCACCATGGCTTCGCTTTCTCCGGAAAAATGAGCGCACAATACAAGCAATTTGTGACCATGTAAATGACGCCTCGTCGTTCAAGAATCGTCAAGCAATTGGTTTCATGACGTGATCCGGAAGCCTTCAACGATAATAATTGCGCAGACTAATAAGAACATGGAACAAACAACACATGAATTGGATCAAGATATTCGGCCACGAAGTGCAAACCTTAGCGTCGCGTTGTGTAATACGGCTTGGTCCATTCTCCGTTACCTGGATCCCATGACGACTGGCGATGGTGTTGATCGCACCGTGACGACGACGGCGGCGACACGAAATGGTTCAACGCGACCGAATGGAATCACCTCATCGCGACCGGTTCAACGCGACGGTGGCGACACGACCTCCTTCGATGATGTTTGGCGAGGAATGGGCGTTGTTTGGTTTGGAAAAAATTTGCGGCGCTGGGAATGATTGCCGAGAAAAGATATTTCGGAAAAAAAAAACACATGTTGGACTATGCATTTTGCATAACGGTTGGAGAACACCCGAATATAGCCTTGCCATTTTCATTTGGGGGTGCTCCAATTGCCCAAAATGCATAGCTCCAAATGCATAACGATTGGAGATGCTCTTAGAACCGGAAAAAAACCGGATGAAGAAAACTGTAAAAGAAACAAATAAAGTCAGAAATACCGGAGACAAAGTGAAAAAAGTCACAAGAAAAATGTCCGAACGTATTGGGAGCTAAGTGAAAAATAACCACGACAAAAATCGTAACATACAGCCGAGAAAAATCGTTACAAAAATACACGAATATTTGGATGAGTCATGGGAGCTGCAAGATTCACGGACGCTGGAAAAATATTCGACCTCCCGTGCAGCCATGGACAGCTGGAAAAATATTCACCCCTCCCTAACACACATTTCCTGCTCTCGTACACAACCCAAACCCCACCGTACAACATGTAGTCATGGGACCACGATATAGAACAGGCCAAAACAAATAGAAAAAGTCTGTTCACTGCATGTATGTGTTCAGCCCATGTCTTTGTGATCTCTCTCTCTCTAGCAGAAAGGAAGGAATTATGAGGATAAACAGAGTTTCAGCAGCAAAGGAAGGAACCAGAGGAGGGAATCATGCGATGCCAACGACGTCCAGCACCCACACGCTAGCTAGTTGTACTAGCCTAACCACTAGCCCACTACACAATGATGAAGGGTGAAGGCGGCCGGAGCAGATAGCATGTCGTTGTATGTCGACATGCCGACATGGACGGGTTACGTGTATCTTTCTCAATTCACGTGTGTTGGATTAAATTAGAATAGAACTTAATTTAATTTTACTCTAATCCAATTCATATATATATATATATATATATATATATATATATATATATATATATATATATAAAAGTTGAGATAGATACCCTGATCTCCAAACTAGACCAGACGTGGATATATATTGCCTTGTTTATCATTCTAGAGGTCGCTGACGGTCTCGCGGGGGACACGGCCACGTTAGGTGGAGCCTGACGAAGCAACAACAGCCCCCAGCCTTGTATGAACTTCAGACAGGGCATCTCGTCGTACAAGCATGCATGGATGCCTACGCCGCCAGAGTTCACGATCACTCCAGAGGGCAGGGCAGTTGTTCAATCTGCAGCCTGCATGCCGCACGTACGTACAGAAACGCCGGTCTGGCACGGGCACGGGCATCATCGGCACTTGTTCAGCAGAGTGTAGAAATAATAACGCAAATGCGCAGCGCTGACTAAGAGGGAGGCACGTCATGGATGGAGACACGAAAAATGCAGCGATCAATTGGAGCGTCCAGCTAGCTAGCAAAGTATAGCAATGGACGGCGGCGCCGGCGTCGATGGCTCGACGCTGTGCTGACGCTCGATGGAGATGGCCACTGAAAGCAACCGGGCCGGGCCGGGTGGATTGCTTGGCTTGCCCGCATGGGACATATAGCTTATTCGCTGGTTGGTTTCTGAGCTGATAAATTCAACTGATGTTAATTTGTTGTGAGAGAAATACACTGTACTATAGCTGATAAACCTGATTGAGACTGAAACCAACTACCGAACAGCGTGACGTGCTGGTTTATCTGTACCGCGGGAAGAAAGATACAGGGGCACGCCAAGGTGACCGTCCTTGTCAGTTGTCACGGTCTTGCTGATGGGCTGGGCCACGGGTAGCTTTTTACGTTTGCCAGACTGTTTGGCTGGGCTTATACGATCGTGGATTATAAGTTAAAATAATATTTTTTTTCTTATACCAAACTAGTTAAACCAGCCGGCAACAATTGTTTACGATGAAACGAACAAGCTGTGGATCTGCCATTCTGCCCAACAGTAGGGAAACGCACCGGGGATGAATTGCCATTGCAATTGGTACCAGGGACAGGGAGGGACCGGTGCCAAACAGCTTTCTCTTAGGTATGGCAGCCAATTACTTGTTGCTCATTGATGCGTTTATGGCAGCAGCGGTGACAGTTCTTTTTTTTTCAGTGAAAGTCAGATTTGTGGCTTTGGCGGTTTGGCTTGGTGGTCATTGCATTTGCATCTGCGTCTGATCCATTAGGACATGGCCCAGCTGCAAAAGCGCAGGGTGGGAGACACATCTGACATCACACGCGTGCTCGAGCCCACGGCAGGCAGTGGTCACCGTGGCAAGATGCGACGAACCTCCGGTGGACGGGAGTACACAAGGGACCCGGTCGACGAGGCCATGATGTTTATCCACAATGCTTTGTTTTCTTGTGCCTTACATATAATCAACCATGGCACTTACCCACGTCGACGGGGGACCAGTCACCCCCCTCACACCACACCTGATCTGATGTGTTCCGCCCGATATTTCCATCGGGGTGATATGATAGATAAACAATGCAAGCCGGCCACTTGCAAAGGAACGACACCGGTGGATAACTTGATGAGGACCGAAACCTACGAGGACTAGCAAGGAGTAAGCAAGCAGTGGCCAAGACGTAACGGCAATGATCCGATCGCAGCTCGTGGAGTACCCATGGATGCTCCGGCCAGGTCGGTAAGGATAACGCGGCGGACGGGACGACGAGTGCGTGCGTGTGTGGCTGCGGCGCGCGCGCCGTGTTCGCACCTCCGCTTTGCAGCGTGGCAACTCCGCAAAGGTCGTGGCGTGGCTTCTGGAACTGGGAGGGGTCCTGCTGACGACGCGAAAGCGGCCGCAGCCATCGGGACTTGCCGACTCGCTCTCGGCCTAAAATTCGCGGATGGGCGCGTGGCCTGACGTGCTAGACGATCGAGTTTGGCGCCGCCCAGCGTGGTGGCTACCGGCTATCCCGTCACGGCGGGAGGCCGCGGAAACACAATCCATATACGTCGGGTCCAGTCCAAAGTCCATACGCGCAACGCCCCCGCCGGGAACTTTTTTTATTTTTAACTCTTTTTTAAAACTATTTTCAAATTTGACACAGCAAAAGTTTTATTTCAAAATCTAACACTTTTGGTTGCACCTATTTCTGTGGCGCGGCCAAACCATGCTGTCGCGCCATGCATGACGGCGTGGCTGGGCCGCCACCGCGTGGCGCGACTCAGTTCATCGATCACGACGTGGCAGCGCCATCACGCTCGATCGATCATGATCGCGGCGCTGCCGCTTATCGCAGCACGACGCGCAGCAGCGTAATACATGTGTCACGTCCTCCTCCTCCCTTCACTTTCTCCCTCACTCAGATCTGGTCGAGGAGATAGCGCCACCGCGGCCGCCAGCCCCGCTCTCTCGCTGCCCCCGACCGCGCTGCTGCCACCGCCGTCTCCTCCTTGCCCCCCCTCTCCCCCTCCGCACTGCCCTCCCCTCACTCCCTAGAGCTGGCCGCCGTCTCGCCTCACCCCTACCGCGTTGGTCAGCGCCGCCGGCCGGCCATTGCCGCGGGCGGCCCCATCTCTCCCTCCCTGCCTCCCTCTCATCCTTCCCCGCTCTCCCACCCTCTCCTGAGCTGTCCCTCCCTCTCCTCTCTCCTGACCCACCCCCATCTCCCTCCCTCTCCTCATCGTTGGCCAGTTGTTGGCACTGTGTCAACCCTGGGGTGAGCCCCAATCTTCCCCACTGCCATTGTCAAGGTAAACCCCTTCTCCATTGTGTAGCTTGATTCGGATGTAGGGTTACGATTTAAATTTTTTTGACTGATTAGTTAGGGTTAGGAATGTGATGAGATTATTTTGGTTGTACTATAGTTTGTAGTTGTATATTTAGTTAGTTTATTTTTATTATTACTGTTAGAATAGGTATTAATAATAGATTGGTTAGTATAGGTTCTAATATTAATATAGTTAGTGTACCTAGTTATAATAGTTAGTCTAGTATAGTTAGTTATTATAGTTACTTAGAATAGTTAGTATAGGTGTTAAATAATAGTAGATTAGTTTGTATAGTTAGTTAGTATAGGTGTAGTTAGTACGATTTGGATAACTTGATGAAGTTTCCTCAAATGCTTTTGTAGATGGATTGTTGTGTCTGAGTTTTTTATGGAGGAAGTGTTAGGAAGAAAGATGGTATGTTTGAGGATATGGAAGAAGAATTGGAATGGTTTGATGAACCTCCTAGCTTCAACACATTTGTGTCCGTTTGAATGCAACGTTTGGCGGTGATTTCACACTGAAGGAGAGGTTTGATAGTGGGAAGACTAGGGCACACGACGTCAGGGTGGGCGTTCAGTTCTCGGTTCGGTTCCCTCGGTTATTGATGAAATTCGGTTTCTAGAAAACAGGAACCGATCGGTTCCAAAAAATTTTAGGAACCAAGCATTTCGGTTCTCGGTTATTTTGGTTCGGTTCCAGTTTTAACCGAACTAACCAAATTTTTTTAGAAGACCTCAAGACAACAATAAATATACGTGTTCTAAGGCAAATTTATGCAACACTATATTTATTTTTAATAATAATAATGTATAAGAAAATAATAACAATATAGTAACATAAATATATAGCAGTTCAAATATAAAACACTACACATAAACCAAACATAATCCTACAAAATACAAGTAAGTGAAGTATAATTCATATAATTCGGTTCTTTCAGTTAATTCGGTTAACCGAGAGTAGAAACCAAATTTTCTTCGGTTATTTCGGTTCCTCAATATCATGAACCGAATAAGGAACCGAATTTTTCGGTTCTGATTCTTTCAGTTTCAGTTCCGGTTCTTTCGATTTGGTTCTCGGTTAAATTTGCCCGAGGCTAATACTACGTCCTAATGCCCATGGGCGACCATGCTCACTGGTCTCGCTACAATAGGGTGATCCAATGTTCCAATGTGCCCATGGCTGAGTTGGTGGTGGAGAATGGGTACAGGATGCAGGGTCTCTAGGAGGGTCCGTCCATTGACGGTGTTAGAGGCAATGAACAAGAAAGGGGTGTTGAAGGGGAAGCAACTTCGTGTAACATGGATTTAGACAGTCAGCTGACGCAGGAGCAGCTTCATTCAACTCTAATGGTAGTCGATGATTCGAGGCGGTTCTCAGTATGCCTTATAAGCAATGGCTTCGATGCGAACGAGTTCCAGTGGGAAGAGTAGGAGCAGGAGGAGGAGGACAGGATCGGTGAGCAGTTAGCAGTGATTCAGAGGATTCGAACAATGACCAAAGAGGCAGAGATGCTATGCCAACACCGACTGATGCTATGCCAGTATCGGTTCATGCTATGTCATTACCAGTACCAACTGAGGTACTTCATGCTATGCCGACTTAGGGAAGACTAGTCACAGATTTGCCAGAGGATGATACCCCTTATAATTTATGGGCTAGAATTAGCGAAGCACAGTAGTACGTTCCACCAGATCATTACACAGCGACATAGCTTATGCAACTGAGGTCGATGAACGTACCTTTTAGTGGCATTTCGAACTATAGGGATATCAGTATGACGGATATGACAGTTTGTGATACCGGTCTGCAGATGTGTAGAAAATCATTGTATGACTATGAGAATGTAATCCTTAGCAAGGGGATGATATTCAATACAATGTCAGAGATGAAGCTGTTCCTTCAGGACTATGCTGTCTATCACCATAGGCCGTACACCGTCACTCATTCGGACCAGGAGTTAAGGTACCATGTGATATGCAAAAATGGTTGTATGTGGAGGTTAAATGCACGAAAGAGAGAGTGATGGCAAGTGGAGGATAACTAAAGTGGTCCAATCTCACACTTGCCTATCAAATAAGGGGAAGGAAAATCATCAGCAACTCATTGCACGTTACCTTGCCCATCGTATATTGGGGCTCGTTGATAACAATAACGATATTTCGATGTCTTTCTTACAATAGTCCATTTCTGGATTCGTTAAGTATGATGTGAAGTACGGAAAAGCTTGGCGTGCTAAGCAAATTGCCCTAGCGATTCGTTGGGGTAGCTGGGAGAAAGCATACAACAGGGTTCCTCGAATATTGTGTGCAATGACTTACTACAACCCAGCTTGAAATGGTTTATGGACATCGGAGGGATGTATTTCTAGAACTCATTGAGGCTTGTCCTGCATCGTGTGTTCTAGTCGTTCATGTAGATGGAACATGCATTCTAGTAATGTTGGCCAGTCGTACTTGTTGATGGCACTTTCCTGAACGAAAAGTACAGGGGCACCTTGATGATGGCTGCTGCTATTGATCTGGAGGACCAGATGGTACCCATGGCTTTTGCTTTGGCAGAGGGAGAGAACAATGAATCATGGTCATGGTTCATGTGGCATCTACGTGTACACGTGCTTGGCCCATCTCGCACTATATGTTTGATCTTGGACCGTCACACAGGGCTTCTTAATGCTGTAGATCAACATATCGAATTGTTGCCGCCTTTAGTGCACAATGGTGCATGCGACATTTTGCCGCTAATTTCTGGTGGCGTTAGAGGAAGAAGAAGGTTTGTGACATGGTAAAGGTTCTATGTTATGTACGTACAGAGCACGAGTTCAAGGATACAAAGAGAGAACTAGACAAGATGTTAAACCAAGTGGGCAAGGCCTGGTTAGAGGGGCAGATAGAACAAAAGGATAAGTGAGCGTTAGCATATGACGAGAGCAGTTTCAGGTATGGCATCATGACCACCAACTCGTCAGAGTCTTTCAACCGTGTATTCAAAGGAGTTCGATCGTTGCCAATGTCTGGAATTATTGAGTTCTCGTTTCACAAGTGCAACGAATATTTTGTCAAGAGGTGGGAACTTGCACAGATGAATCTAGCTGAGCGGGCGATTTGGAAAGGCCAGAACAGAACATTTGAAGAAGGCCGAGGAACTAGCCAAGAAGCATACCATCGAGCTTGGACAGTAGTATGAACCTACTCAGCGTGTCTTTAGTGTATGGGGGAAGGGTGGCACAAGCTTAGACAACGAACGTTATGGTGAATGAAACTACCGAGTTGATCTTGACAAAGTAGAGTGCACTTGCAACATCCCTCAGATCATGCATGCCCCTTGCTCTCACATGATCACGGCATGCAGGGTTCACGGATATGACTACAAGGGTCTACCATATATGTCACCCTTGTATCTTCAGTCGAACACCGTTAGTATTTAGGAGAGGAGCTTCGAGCCATACCTTGACCTGACACAGTGGCCCCCTTATCATGGTTTCAACTACGTGCCGCTTCCAGAGCTAATGAAGGTAGGGAAGGGTAGGAGGAAGAAGAAGCGACTCAAGGGGGACATGGACGCTATGAGATGATACGACGAAGACAAGTACGGAGGGGGAGACTTCAACGAGACCCATGATAGGAATCTTTGCTCTGTTTGCAAAGAACCTGGTCATTAGGCTAGCAGGCATAGAAGACAAAGGTAGTAGGTCCATACATAGAACTTGCTTTTTGGCTAATGAAAAAGTTCGATATGCTTGTTAATGTTACTTTCAATATCTATATGTTCTTTCATATTTTGTCCATGTTGCATAGCATGTAGTTTAAAATTTGCAATGTTACTTAATGTTAATTTCAATACTGTATTATTCATAATGTTTGTTCTAACCCTTTGATTAACAATTTGAAATAGGATGGCTCAACATCAGGTGTACCCCCTTCTTGAGGTGGCCTACGACGAGGACAACCGAGCTCATAAGTTGACCGACAACGATGCTGAGGTGGCCTTGACTCCTTTGAGGCCACGCACGCACAACAGGGTACACCAGTGGGATCAGCGGTACGTGCCGTACATACGGCGTGCTGGTTTCCTCGAGCTTGTTTGGGTTATAAACTCCGGTCTTCTGGCCCTTGACCCCTCACTTATCACTGCAGCTGTAGACAGATGGGAGTCCCTTTATTGTTCGTAAACATTCTTAAAATGATTTTGAGGTAAGTAAGACTCGTTCTATTTTTGTAATGCAACCTCACAAGTGGAGGTCTAAGATCAACACGTTCGACCTACCTTGTGATGAGATGACCATCACCCTGCACGACGTGAAGGCTATCTTTGGCCTTCGATTGGGGGGACCTCCAGTGACTGGTATAGTTGACGCCGATAACTAGAAAGACCTGGTGGTTCAGTTCTGTGGCTTTGTTCCACCAGATGACGAGGATGCTAGAAGAGCTAAGTAAGGAATTGAACCATATTTAGAAGTTTCATTATTTTCCTAAATCCATTACATCTCATTGTTTCTTGTGAATTTTAGGAAAACTTCTGGTGTTTCATCGTTGTGGATCACAGAGCGCTTCGAGAACTTGCACCCATAGGCTGAAGATGTTGAGATCGAGAGGTTCGCTAGAGTCTGACTATGGCACTTCCTTGGTGCTTTCCTATTCCCCGATGCATCCAGCAACACCATTAGCTAGAGTTTTTTTAACATACGATGCTAGCCGTGGGAGAACATAGCAATGTATAGCTGGGGCAGTGTAGTGCTGGCATGGACGTATCAACAACTTTGTGTTGCCTGGCGTCACACCTCACCAAACGCGAACCTAGGTGGTTGCTCCTACCTACTACAGGTTTGGTGTTGGGAAAGATGACCCGTTGGGAGGCCCCTTCTTCAGGGTTTGCCTATAAGTACTTCGGTTCCCAATTTACTCTAGGTTTGGTATTGGGAAAGGCCCGTTGGCTAATACATTTTCCTATTCAATGTAGCAATGGAAGCACCAGGATACACTACCCACTGCTCTGTATCTCTGGAAGGATGCAGAGTTAGTTAGAGGGAATCCGCGGCGTACGTACAGGTAGTGCATGGACTTGCTTGACATCCTAACATAGCACTAGGTTATGCTCTCTTTGGTTACATACGTGTGTGCTCTCGTTGCTTCTACACTATATCACAAGCTAACTCAATTACTAAATGTTTAGGTGACTTGGTGTCCTTGGGATGCTATGGAGCTCTAGAACTATCTAAGTCCCATCACTAGGCAAGAGTCATACGAGTATCGTTGCAATGTTCCTCTTATTTTCTTCCATGTGGTCGAGATCCACTTGCCCAATAGGGTTTGCAGGTGAAAGCTCTAGTTTGGTTTTAGTTAATTGATGAAACCCTAAGTGCTAACCTAGTTTATCCAAGTGATTATGAGATAGGTAGCACTACTTCAAGTGATGAAGCAATGGCGAAGATCATGACGATGGTGATGGCATGGTGATGATCAAATGCTTAAACTTGGAAAAGAAGAAAGAGAAAAACAAAAGGCTCAAGGCAAAGGTATAAATTGTAGGAGCCATTTTGTTTTAGTGATCGAGACACTTAGCGAGTGTGATCACATTTAGGATCGATAGCCGTACTATTAAGAGGGGTGAAACTCATATCGAAATGCGGTTATCATAGTGCCACTAGATGCTCTAACTCATTGCATATGCATTTATGATCTAGTGGAGTGCTAACACCCTTGAAAATGTTTGTGAAAACATGCTAACGCATATGCACAAGGTGATACACTTGGTGGTTGGCACATTTGGGCAAGGGTGAAGAAGATAGAGGTGAAAAGGAGTTAGTCTCACTGTCAGGTATCACGGCGAAGACGCTGGCGTCGGTCAACTGACCGGACGCTGGGTCGCTCAACGACCGGACGCTGGAAGGCTACGTCCGGTTATGCTGTCAGACAACGTGCCAAAATGTTGCTGAGTGACCGGACGCTGGCTGTGTCCGGTCAAGGGTGACCGGACGCGTCCGGTGGAGAAAAACCGTCTCTGGATGCTTACTGAAAATGACCGGACGCTGGGGTTCAGCATCCGGTCACTTTTGCTGCAGCGTCTGGTCGTCTGATGACCGTTGGAATCGGGCGCTCAGCATTTAAAGAGAAGGGACACCTGGCACGCATCGGGCGACTAGACGTTGAGGTCCAGCGTCCGGTCAATATGACCGGAGCATCCGGTCGGCCCGTGTTCAATGCAGTGAGGAGCCCAACGGCTCTATTTCACGGGGGCTTCTATTTAAGCCCTATGGCTGGCTCAAGCTCACTCTCTTGGCCATTTTCATTGACATAGCAACCTTGTGAGCTTAGCCAAAGCCCTCCCACTCATCTCCATCATTGATCCATCATCATTGTGAGATTGGGAGAGAATCCAAGTGCATTACTTGAGTGATTGTATCTAGAGGCACTTGGTATTCGTGTTTCGCTGCGGGTTTTGCTTGTTTCTCTTGGTGGTTGCCACCACCTAGATGGCTTGTGCAGCGGTGGAGGATTGGCATGAGTTGGTGATTGTTCGTGGCCGTCTCTGGTGATTGTGAGGGGAGTTGTACCTTCCCCGACGGAGTGCCGAAAGGTAACTTTAGAAAATTGCTCATGTCATTGAGTTACCTCACTTATGGGTAGGTTCTTACGGTGTCCAATCGTGTGGACGAGGTTTGTGAAACACCTCTTAGCCGCCAAACCACCAAGTGTTGGTCGACACAACGGGGACTAGCGTGTTGGCAAGCACGTGAACCTCGGGAGAAAATCGGTTGTCTCTTGCCATTTGTATTCTCCCGGTGATTGGTTTAATCTTCATCTTGTGATTGGTTCATTCCTCTACACGGCGGTATAATCACCCTACTCACTCATTTACATTCTTGCAAACTAGTTGTAGCAAGCTCTTTAGTGTAATTAGAATTGAGAGCTTGCTTTGTTGTTTCAAGTTCATCTAGTGGAGCTCTTTAGTGTAGCAAGTGTGAGAGCTCTTAGTGAGTAGTAACATTGCAAATTGTGTGGTTATTTATCATAGCAACTAGAATTGTTGGATAGGTGGCTTGCAACCCTTGTAGAGCTAGAGCAAGTTTGCATTACACTATTTGTTATACTAATTAAATTGCTCTAGTTGATTTGTAGATTTTTTTAAATAGGCTATTCACCCCCCTCTAGCCATATTAGGACCTTTCAGCAGGTAGTTCGGAAGAATATTAGGCTGCCCACCCCCGCTTTACTCGACCAACCAAAAATTGCACGGGTGCATTATCGATTCATTACAAAGCTACAATTGTGATGTGTGTGTGCTAGAACTAACTATCGTTTTGTTGAAGGTTTGAGCGCAGGAAGAGTCACAAGGAGAAGGATTGGCATGTGACGCACTACGAGTACATCCAGCAGTTGGACACTAGGGAGCGGCGACCGGTCGATGCGGATCCGCCACACGACTAGCACACCTTCGACGAATACCTCCGGTGGCTTCATAGGTGTACGAGGACACATATCAAGCCCTCCTACACTGAGGACACAATTGACGATGACTCAGAGGGATACATCATTGAAGATGTCTACGACGCTGCCACTAGGGGGAGACACAACCAGAGAGAGCCCCACTACAGGGATACGTGGTAGGATACTCGAATGCTATAATTTGTTATCCATTTGGCATTTAGTAAGTGTACTAAAATGGTCATACCTTGTTTCTGTATGCATGCCACACAATTGTCAAGGTTGTCCAATGAAGCAGCATTTCGACTTCACGAGGCTAGAGGGCAGGGGCTAGACGTTCTACATGCTTTTGTGGAGGTACACATAAAGTTGTCCAATATGAAAATGTTCGTTTAGTCTCAATGCGCTTGGGGAATAATTTTTCTTTGACGTCTGCTGATGTAGAAAGTGAAGAAGAGCTACAGGAAGCTAGCTCAGAAGTTGAATTGTATGGATACTCCGTAGGTGGAACCCAACTACCCGACGAAGTCGGCTGGC
The DNA here is from genome assembly GCA_904845875.1 of Miscanthus lutarioriparius. Classification (NCBI taxonomy): domain Eukaryota; kingdom Viridiplantae; phylum Streptophyta; class Magnoliopsida; order Poales; family Poaceae; genus Miscanthus; species Miscanthus lutarioriparius. Next base: position 41,979,325 of record CAJGYO010000008.1, on the reverse strand, counting down.
ACGGCTTCGTCCTCTTTGAGGACACCAGCCAGTTCTTCTGAGCCGATGACAGGTGCGACTTCCGCTGTGCGTACACCACCCCACTATAGCACTGGGAAGGGCCCTATAGACGATGATGAGGACGACAAGTACGATGAGGATGAGGACGACGAAGATGACGATGAGGCCCTGGGCTTCCACATACACCACCACCAGCAGGACCCTTGGCAAGTGGATGAGATTGGTTTGTCTCAGCTACATTTTTTAAATACGTAGCCTATCTGAACTAACAATGCTAAAGATTGTAACTAATCTTGTCTGTCTTATACTTGCAGGGTACCAGTGACGTGCAACAGTTCCACCGTCAGCCCCGCCAATGCGACCGCACGGACATTGGGTACACTCCTAATGTGTTGCCTACAAATCCGAAGAGACAGAGATGTCCGAGGGACCCGTTCACTCCTACGACGTAGGGTCTAGACTTAGACTTATTTTGGAGTTCATCGAGTTGTTGCACTTGTGGTTGAAAACTTATGTTGCTGAACTTATGGTTGAAGACTTCCATACCAATTTGTAAACTTAATTAAGTCATGAACTTGTGCACTTGGTCGACTTATTTGCTTCATCTCGAACTTATGTCGTATGAATCTTATCATGTCAAACTTATGTAGTCATGAACTTAATTAAGTCTTATGTAGCAATTTGTAAACTTGTGCACTTGGTCGACTTATTTGCTTCAAATTCGCCTGGCATGTTAGGCTTGCCGTGCCGTTGGCCCTGGCATGTCAGGCTTGCCGCACCGCTGGTGGTGGCGCGGTAGACGCTGGGCCAAACTAAGCGTAGCACATGCCTTACATGGTGAGGATCTAAGGGAGTTTCTCACAGGTCTTGCTAGCAATATTGGGTTAGACAAGTTTCATACTGCCACTCTTATATATACATGGATTTACCTATACATAGCTATAGGGAACATAGCTGCAGAGGTTCCATGTTCTTGTAATGTTCACTCACATGGGCCTCTGAAGATGGTTAAATGGAAACAGTGTTCGTTATATGGGTACAATACATCAATAGTTCAAATAAAACACAAGACAAAACAATGAAAGCCGTTCTAGTACATAACAACATTGTTCATTACTAAAGCATGGAACTACTAAAGCAAAAGAATGGAACTACCACACGGGGCAATCAGAAATCCTCAGTCAAAAACATAATCAGTAAGCAACTCATCATCCGAGTACTAATCCTCTACCACAACCTTGTTCGTGTGGCTAGGCTCACTTGCATTTCCCTGATCTGCTTGTCACCTATAGTAAGTGGCATCCACTTCATCTAAGGCCTAAGACAAGAACATGTCCTCCTACGCCTCATTCATAAGGCTATGCTCACCCGCATTGCCCTAATATGCTTGTCGTCTGTAATAAGCGACCTATACTTCATCTATGGCCTGAGACAAGAACGTGTCCTCCTCCACCTGTAAGCCTGCCTCTGCTAGAGCGAGGAGCTCGCTTAGTCTGCCAGTGTCATCCTCATCCTCCTTCGCCTAAAAGCCCACCTCTGCTAAAGCGATGAGCTCGCTCAATCTGCCAGTGTCGTCCTCATCCTGGTCCCGCTAATTAGCCTCCACAATCTGATATAGCATGGTGCGTTTACCTCTCGTTCTGTGCTCATGTAACTCCTTTAGCTGAAACCTTGCACAGGCCACCTCTATGGCATGGTCCTCACTACATCCAATCTCTTCATGTATAAAATGCAACCAATTAGCAACGCGATTATATTATATTTAAAAGCAGGCAACGAAAATAACAAGTCTTTCAATCACTCACTGGCACACAATGCACCAACATGATCGTTCAAGACCTGCATCTGTACTCTTGTGTCCTCCCTTGCCTCTTTCCTTGCCCTCTCCTCCTTTGCCTTCCTGTCTCTCCAACCTCCATTTGTTGCACCTAACACCGATCGGGTTAAGAAAACTGCGCTGTCTAGCAAAGTCATGCATCTTCTTTATGTGGTCTTTAACGAAGAGGTCGACGAACTGAGGTCCATGACCAAACTTCCAAGCAATTACTTGCTTCGTCTTGATTGTATCCAAGAACTTAGCTTGACCATCATAAGATTCCCACTTGCATTTCCTAGTGCTCTGTTCAAACAAAAAATTAGATTATAAGTCTTTACAGAAGAAAAATATGATTCCATATTTTCCACAACAATGACCAAACTCATCATAGTGAACCATATAGCCACACCAATGGCCTATTCAAAGCTCCAAAGGGACTAGGCCATAGTTGTCTTTGACACCACATTCGCACATGATAGGAGGTGCTTTGATGATTATCTTTTCTTTCTTCTTTTGCTTTGCCTTTGGCTCCGGCCAATGATTCTTAGGACCATAGAGCCACTCCTTGAAACAACACTTCACAAATCCATACACCTAAAAGAGGAGACATTAGTACATGCACACATAGAGCTCAATATTTCAACATATACACTTTCTACTTACTTCGTGCTTGTTGGCACACACAAACTCCAATGTATTCTCAGGGTTTATCACAGCTCGATCTCTATAATCGCACAGAGGAGGTTCCTTGAGTCATCTAACTACGGCTAGGTGCTTCTCCTTAGCCGTCATTGGTGGGAGGTTAGGGGGAGGTGGAACCCAACGCTCTAAGTGCTCACGTGGATGTCTCCCGCTCCACCAATCGTCGAAAAGAAGGTACCTTGGGTCAAACTTGTCTGGACCATCGATCCATTGAAAGAAAAAGCACCTCTCATGGTCCTACACAACAAGATTCCAACAAAATATTAGTAAATTACTAACACAAATGAACAAAGAAAGATAAGAAAACAATTACCACATTAAAACGACTACATGTGTAGAAGCAACGTGTAGCTGTGTCTGGATGTCTCGATTGAAACACGTGGGCCGCGAAACCACAGTCTTAGTTAGGGACATGGAGGTTAGGAGGGACAGGGGCATCTTTACTAGACACATTGAAGTATAATTCTCTAGGACGACCCTGTTTTCGCCACAACTGCTGTCGTACATGTCTTGCATCTAACAAAACGATTGTAATTTAAAACCAATCACAACATCACAAAATAATGTAAAACAAAAAAAAATACTAAAGCAATGTAAAGGTGAACCATTTGCATTCAAACAAAGAAAATATAACCTACAATTAGGAATAGGAATTTACCTTAAACTAAACATGGTACCCATAGTTCTAACTAAGTAATTAGCCTTCGCATAGAGAAAATGAACTAATCTTTTCCTCCAAACCCTAAGTACCGATTGTTCATAAACATAATATTCCTCCAAACCCTAGCTACCAATCCTAATCTTTGAATCCACAATTCAAAAAATAAATAGGAGCATCAATACCTTGATAGAGGCCGAGGAGAAGCTTGGGGGTAGTAGGGAGGTAGGCAGCCAAGGAGGGCCAGGCAGGCGGCCACCGCCGGCAGCCCTCGGGGGAGGCGGCCGGCAGCGGCGCGGCCTCCTAGAGGCCACCTAGAGGGAGGGAGGGCGGGGGAGGCAGCCGATGGCGGGACGGCCTCTTGGAGGCTGCCTAGGAGCGAGGGACGGTGCTGGAGCACACCCGGTGAAGGGTGCGGGCACGGGAGGCGGGCGTCGGACCTCCACGGAGTGATAGGCAGAGGAAGAGAGGGAGGGATCCTAGGCGCTCTGCTTGTACGCGGCTTCGCCAAGCTAGGGGATGGGGCGCGGCTGAGCCAGCCACCTAGCCCGCCTAACCGCCACATCACCACCTCAGCCGCGCCGCCATGCATAGAGCGGCAGTGTGGTTTGGTCGCGTTAAAGCAGTAGGCGCGACCAAAAGTCTTAGATTTGTAAATAAAACTTAACAGTGTTAAATTTGGAAATAGTTTTAAAAAGGGTTAAAAATTAAAAAAATACCAGCGGCCAGCTGCTGCTGAACACGTCGTGCGCCCGTAGTACCGTTTCACTATTTTCTCAACCCGTCACTAGCAGTGCTTGTAATGCTCCGTTGAAAATCGGAGGAGCAGGAGAAGTAGGCAGTACTGAAAGGACCTTGATGTCGCCTAGAAGTTGGGGGGGGGGGGTGAATAGGTCTGTTTAAAACAAACTCATAGCAGAAGTTAAATTCTAGGTGTGGCACTGCTTCACAAAAGTGCGGCACTGCCACGCCTGTAGACAAGCTCGAACTACAATTCAAAAACTGCCCAAGAAAAAGTAGATCGAGCAAATTACTGATGTTCCTAGGGTAGTGTAGAGTATATTCCACCACCTGGATGTTGGCGAAAGTGCACGAGCAAGTAGATCGGACCAAACTCGAGAATCACCACAAATACAAGTATAGCAATGCAAATCACAAGAACACAAGTGAGACACTGATTTATCCCATGGTTCAGCTCGCCACTAAGGCTTGCCTATGTCCATGTTGTTGAGGTTGCCACAAATGCTTTGGATCTCTTTCAACCCTTTCCTCGTTCTCAATTCAAGAGAATAAACTCTTGAGATAAGGGGTGATTTCACTAGTAGTTTGGGGTGATTACAAACCTCCTAGGGCTGCCACACAAGTTGGCAAGCTCCACGGGCGACGCTCTAGTCGGCTAGGAGTTAAGCTCCAAGAGTAACAAAAAAACCGCCGGCTAAAACGTGAACCAAGTGCTCTTTAGAGTTTGGGAATCAATGGAGCTGCTCTCTAATCGAGTTTTGGACCCTTTTCCCTTAAAGATTGATGGGGAAATCAATGAATTTGCTTAGGGGCTTGAGGTCAACAATGGAGGGAGAGAGAGAGAGAGCTCTTGCTCTGTTTTGGATGTGTTGAAGTGAGGAAGAAGAGGCAGATAGACGTTGGGGAGGAAAAGAAAAGGTATATATACCCTCAGCCCCCAACGGTCACCGCACCCAAGGGGTCAGGCAAGACGGAGCCCGCGGCCTTGAGGTCAGGCCAGACGGAGCCCGTAGCCTCGAGGTCAGGCGAGACGGAGCCCATGACTTTGGGGTCGGGCGAGACAGAACCCACACCCAAGAGGTTGGGCGAGACGGAGCCCGCGGCCTCAAGATCGGGCGAGACAGAGCCCGCGGCCTCAAGGTCGAGCGAGACAGAGCTCGCGACCTTGGGGTCGGGCGAGACCTTTTAATACGTCTTGAGCCATCCGGGGAAGTCAGCATGGGCGCTAACTTCCATGTGCCGTGACTCAAGTGCGGCAGTGTCGCACCACGTAAGACAGTAAGGGTAATAATGAAGTGTAGACTATTTTGGCTATGAATCTATGGATACATGTGGTTATTTGAGCACTTGGTAGCACATATTAGCTTAAGCATTGTGTCCCCTTTTATAGTACGACTTTTTCTATACTCAAATTCAAAATATAAAGTAATTTAAACCTCCTTTGAGTTTGAAGCCATCTATATTTGTAATTGGAGCTCCTCTGTTTCGTGTAGCATCCTCGAATATAAATTCCCTGCTTGTCATCTCAATAAATCTCATTAGTTCTCTAATTGCGTGGTCATTATCACTAAAACCCATAATTAGGGCTTGATTACACTTTCAAAGCCAATTCACGATTCCTTATGTCCTCTTCATTTTGGCTTGACATTTCTAATACTCACTTCAATATCTATCTTCGAACTTTTAGCTTGATCAAGTCAATGCAAAGTGATTTTTCAAATCTTTATCCATACAAGCAAACCAATGTAGAGAACATCTTATATCCATTATACATTGTCTCCTTTGTCATTTCACCTTTGCTTAATATTTTCACACTTATACACTCTTGATTCATTCTTCAATCCTTGATCAAAGCTAATCCACTATCAAACTTTTCTTGATCATGCAAAGCAAGCCATTATTGAGATCATTTCCAAAATTATCAACTCATGTCTCTTTTAACATTTGTCAAATATACTTGTTTTCTCATGATACCATGATATTCCTCAACATAGAAGCCATTTCATCAGCTCCATTTACATTGTTGTCTTTCTCTTGAACTATATTGTTTCCGTGATCTTCCAATACAACAATACACAATTTTGGCCATGATTTAAACATTATGTCGAATATCATCAAGTTTGCCTTCTTATTGAACCTATATACACTTCTCATTTCACAATCCACAAGTGTATGCAATAAACTCAATTTCTTGTTCAACACTTAGCAAACTTGTTAGACCTTTAATGGTGTTGTTATTCAATTCACTAAAACCCACTAAAGGGCTAGATGCACTTATAAATACATTGCTGCAGCCTGCAGTACAAATTTGTAATTTCCATTACAAAATAAATACTGCCATGTAGAGATAGACACGCATGCCTCTCGGGGTAGATCCATGTGCCGGGCAGCACGTTTGTCCCGGTTGTTAACCTTATCTCAACCAAACCAGCTGAGTGTTTAGTCATGGCTAGAGCTGGACAAGGGTCTTGTGTTTGGTTGCTTAGCTTAGGCTGGCAACTCCAAGAGACTCTTTATATATTTTTAATTTATAAAAATATAGATTTTGGTGAAAAATACCCTTCAACAGCCTTTTAAATTAGATATCCAAATATAGATATAATTTATTTTAGATTTCTCGCTAGCCAAAGATAGAGAGTGAGGATGATTCTCTAGAGTGCGCATAAGATATAGAAAAACTATTGGAGGGGTACAAAGGTATAAAAAAAACAAGTTTCACTTAAATGACTGTCCAAATGATGATTAGAGAGTAAATTTTAGAAAAACTCTTAGAGATGCTCTTATATTTACAAACTTGTATTTGGTTGTCTATCTTGATTGTGTATATCCCTATCTTCTCTGTTTGGATAGTTTATATCATATCAATGACAAATAGAATCTCCATCGGCATGTCTGGTGTCTCTCTTTTCGTGAGAGAAGTGGAGCACCGGAGAGTAGTCCGTAGCAGCATCATGTCCATCGCCATCCAGTTTGGAGATGGCAATAGGGAATTCCATGTCGGGAAATGGTTTCACATCCCATTCCTCGTAGTCGTAGGAGGAAAAATCTTTTGTCTCCATCGCGAAAGCTCGCGATAGTGATTTGGCTCATGACTGCGCACAAGGAATAATCCCTGCAATGATCTTTGTCCCCGCATCGATACATCACATAATATATGTTTCAATTCGAACTTAACATAAAGTAAGCGATAACTTTTAGCACAAGTGCACAATTGATAAACTACAATGTACTCGTATAGTCCATTAATTAATACTCTAGTGCAAATACACACAAGTATATACACTGCACAATAAATATATCACAAATTCTAGTGATATAGTGCATATGTGGAAAATGGAGCCGGGATAGGGACAACGAGCAAAAAACCATTATTCCTGTCCTCCATAGGCCCCTTGGGGATGTATTTTCCCCTATTTAAATCTCTGTAGAGGGGTTGAGAACTGACCCGTCCTTATCTCCTAATAGGGGAATTCTGCACGGGGAATTAGGGATCAACCTCATCAACATATCTAATCTAGATGTTATCCTTGGTTAGCATCCTGAACGGATCCTTGCACCAGCATGAATGGTAGCCTACAGGCATTAGTGCAAGGACCTTCCAACTAATCACACCGAACTAAGCTGTTATTCTCCGATCAACACTCACTTTAATATGACTAATCCCAACCAGTCTTTAGAATCACAGCATCCATGTTATCCACTACATTCATAACCTGGATCCATTGCTTAGAAAGAACATACACCCAGGTTCAACTTCACATAAAGAATAGTCAAGTTACATCACACATTGTTCAACACATCAATTCACATCACTCGAATTACTACAACAAAAGTTTAATTATACAAAAGGTTAAGATACACATCTCGTGCTCGTGGACCATGCCACGTCCACGGGCTATGCCTCTCACATGGGCGATGCCATCACTCCTAAGGATGGATTCGGATCGGATCCGGACGGATAAGGATTCGGATACCACTATTTACCACATTTTAATTCGAATTCGAATACGAATATGAATATTGTCGATACTAATGCAAAACAGATATCTCAAATTCGAATTCGGATTCGGATATCCACTTGATTTTTAAGATAACATGTATAATAACACCGTGGATTTAAAATCATAGCTATATAACACCGTGGATAAAGATAACTACCAAAAATAAATTATTTTAATCAATATTTTAATAATTAAATATATAAAATATAAGAAAATTATAGATTATATATATTAATTACAGAATTCAAATAAATAAAAATAAATTTTAAAATTATATAAATAAAATAAAATACTAATTAATATGATTAGCCATATTAAAATCAATTACCTTAGGATTTATATATCATTAATAATATTAAAATTACTTATCCTTAGATAACTTTTAAATAATAATACATATCATCTATTATATTAAATTTATTTTCATTTACATAGTTAATTAGTCATAATTGTAAGATTTAGATGGTTTCAAAATAATTTGTACTTCGCGGATACGGATAATATCGGACATTTCACATTTTTGTCAGATACAGATGTGGAATCGGATAGAGAATAATCTTGAAAAACAAATACGGATACATCCATTTAGTATCCATATTTAAATCGAATACGAATACAAATATCCATATTTACACTAAAACGGATACGGATGTTGGATGTTTCGGATATCTAGACATCGAGATCCATCCTTAATCACTCCTAGAGCCCTAGTCCACCGAAGGATCTAGGGCATAGAAGTAGCCATAGGTCGATGCCATCTCACCTGCAAAAGCTTAAGCGTAGCACCATGAGCACACGGGTATACTCCACATGACTTATCCGATATAGCAAACAAGAAACATGCATTTACTCATCGCAACATATAAGGTGGCTTGTATAAAAGCATTTGTGTATAAAGTAAAGGTCGTCAACAATCTACTTCTAGGCATGGCAAGTACTTTTGTATGAAGCATATGAACTACATAAGCTGGAGCTCGATCTTCCACGAATCTTTTCATTACAACAATTGCTCTTGTGTAGCCATTATAAATTTTAAATATATACATCTAGAGGATACCCTACGTGTTGTTGTGGGTATCAGAGATGATATTATACTACTTATATTTACTTATATGAATGGAGAAATATTATAATGCATGATAGTGGGTGATGTGGGCAACTAAATATATGTTAGCGAATGATGTTGCTTAATGACGTGAATAGCTTGAATAAAGACATAATTGCATGTGCTAGTGTACGTTGATATTGACAGCTTGCATGGCAAGATAGAATGCTAGTGGGGATTGAAAATAATAAGAGATATAGATATGTACAATAATCTTTTTTCTCCAACCCTAGCATGTATGTGTACTTATTTGTTTCGTGTCTGTAAAATGGTTTGCCTGGATGCCCAAATTCTTGAGATGGGTAGGAAGTGGACATATTAAGAGGTGGAAATGGCATGGGTCAGAACATGAAAAGAATCCAACGAAGAATGATATTCAAGTTGCACCACCTAATTGATTGAAATTGTTAATTCTTCCCTGCTGTATGCCAGTATCAAGTAATGATGAATCTATTGTATATGTTCACTTTCTAGTTCATCTCTTTTTGGCTGGCCGCCTCACTAGCGAACTGAAGCATCGAAGTAACCTTTGATAATCCTGTTCTTGTTGTATTACTGATATACTCCCTCCATCTCAAAAAAGAATATGACTTATATGTGGGACAAGTCAAACATTTTTAAGTTTAATCAAGCACTTGAACTACTGGCGAACTTGTCGCCTTTCTTGGATAGTCGGACCTTCATGCAACCTACACCGGTCTTGCAACACATCCTACACTATCCACCCATTGACTCTAGTGTTGGGACTTGGGAGTGGTGGCCGGTGGGAGACCAGGAGTCTCTAAGTCGGGAATCGTCGAATCGAGAGGAAAATAGAGAAACAAGGAAGGGTCCTTGGTGTTGGTGCTACTGGGATTTTTCTATTGGGCTGCTAGACTTTTCATTCACATGTTGAAGCCCACTCGCCAATAGCTCAAGTTGCGAGTTTCACATCTCGGTCGATCTAGCCCCTCCTACGAGCGCATCAGTGGAGTTCTGCCACTCCATTTGAGTGCATCCATAGAATTTAGGAGGGGCTTGAGGTGGGGCTTCACAGTACCAGCAGTAGTAGGGGGCTCGAGCCCCACCTGCCCTATCGCTAGATCCGCCACTGATTGTATCCGATTCTTCTCTTTGTTATTATTGGCCTTTCAGGAATCTACGGGCATATCGATTCCATCTCATTCTGAATGTCTTTGTGCAATGCGCTTTTAAACATGGTCCGTTCTGTAGTGATCTATTCTAAATTTATCATTGTTCAATTCTAATTTTTTAGCATTGCAGGTTGTCCCTCCTGTGATCATTCATATATATTTCCTAAATTCACATGGGTTTGTTTAATTTCTGTACAGATCTGGTAGTTGAGGAGTATAGTAGTAGAATAAACATGTACGAGTAGTACAATATACTCGTACGTGTGTAAAACTAGGCAGTGCCCACGTAGCAGCAGGCCAGGAGCGTGTCCTCTCCGCCGGGCCCAAATGGATCCAAATCCGTTGCCGCGCAAACGACGCGATCCTGGGGGCTCAAGGGCTGCGCCGATGGCTTGTGGGACCGTGGGGCCCGCGGGTTGGGTTGCCGGAGGGATTCCCGGGCAGCCCCTACCCGGCCTGCCCGCGGGCACCTCTGGCCTCTCGCCGGCTATAAAACGGGCGCCAAGTCCTGGATACTGCAGTTTGCCGCTCTGTGACACTGCTGCCAGTCTTCTTCCGCCGCCACCGTCGTCTTCGTCCGTAGGTAGCCTCTCTATCCTCCTCTCTCCTGTCCTCGCTTAATCTTATCTACTAGTAGTACTCCGATGAGATGCTAAGAAATCTTTTTTTTTTGAACCGAGATATTGCTAATATGATAACACTTGCTTATTATCTTAATCCTGAAAGTGAATCTTGTGCAACTCTAAACGGTCGTAATGGAGGATACAGTAAACATCCTTTCCTCTGAGTGGGATTTACGAACGCAGTTAGATTTCCCTGTGCTTCGCTGCGTTACGCATAAGGATTTACTTCTGGATTTCTATTTATTTTTTTCGCAATTTATTATTGCGGCTTTCCTTGTGGATGTTGCTCGGTGACTGATGGCCTATCTCTTGGCATCTGCAGATCAGAGAGGGAGGAAGAAAAACCGATCGATGGCGTCCAACTACGTGGACACGACGGGCGAGGAGGGCAGGTTCCACGGCCCCCACAGCCACAGCACCAGCACCACCCCGACGGGCGCGGCGGCGGCGTTGTCGCCGCGCAACATGCGCCGCAGCTTCTCCTCCGCGTCCTCCGGGAGCCACAGCCACGGCGGCGGGGGCAAGTGCGTGTGCGCGCCCCCGACCCACGCCGGGTCGTTCAAGTGCCGGCTCCACCGCACCAACTCCCAGGGCCACGCGCACCCGTCCCCGCCGGTCTCCCCCGCTGGCGGCGCGTCCTCTGCCGCCCCGGCGCAGGGCGTCCCGTCCTCCGCCTCCTCCCGCACCGTCGAGGCCCAGTGAGTGACGCCGCCGCCCGCGGAGCTGCTGTCGTCACCGAGACCAAGACGGGCGAGGCGCAGGGATGCTTGTCGTGTCAGAAGAAGGGAGCCTATTAGTATTCCCCTTGTTGTGATCCGCGTTATCGGATTTTTCCCCCCTCTTCACTTTTGCCTCTTTTTCCCCTGCTCGTTTCTGTGTGGAATTCCTATTGCCTCCTTTCGTGCTCTGCTTGATTCTGAAGTTCTGATTGCCAGCCGCCTCACCCCCCTCCTTCCTTGCTAAGATGAGACTCCCCGGTCTCAACTGGATCGTATCCTATTTGGGACTTGGGAGACGATGAAAATGGATGCCTATGTAATTAATTGCCTCTCTTTACCATTCTACTCCTAGTTACTATTGAAGTATCATCACCCTTGTTGTGAATTTATCACTGGAATGCGATGTCTGAGACGAGATCCTTTCCAGATTTCCTTGTGTGATGTGATGGTGTGTCGTCTCTGTGCGTCGATTGGGCAGTTTGAGCAACCTACTCCTACTCCTCCTTGCTGTGTTTTCAGTCTTGTTTCGGAAGACTTCAGTTGTCACTTGCTAGCTTTTGGTAAAGAGTTGGTACCGTACATAAAAAGATGTTCATCAGTGGCAGTTTGGGATCGTCCTCTTGAGGTGAGGTGGAAGGTACAACAGCTGAAGCCTTCAAGGCGAAGATGACGACGTGATGTGGCTTTCGCTGGTTGCTAGGACAATTTTCCCCAAATATTCCGTTTCGATTTTACTAGTACTAGCTTGAACTTGACGGATTAAGATAGAATTAGGATGGCGGTTAGGACCGGACCTCTCTCTTTGTCTTTTTTCGGTGTTGATATCGCGTTTCGACATCATCCATGTTCTCCTCTGCCACTCCTGAGTGCAGGAAAGAATGCAATTCGCACAGTGTCATTGTCATAGGTTAGTATCTTAAATTTAATTAATTATAGATAAAAAATATCAATATTTATAATATTAAATAAATATCATTAAATTAACTACAAAATGTATTTTAAAAATAAATTATTTTAGAGCCGTAAATGTAAATAGTATTTACTAACAACTTGGTTAAACATAAACCGTTTATGTTGGCACGTAACCTGTAGTTGTATTCTTTTGTGTATGTAGGGAAGTACCCTTTTACTTCCTCCATCCAGTCAAAGTAGCTCAAATTTGATCAAATCTATAGTAAATAGTATTAATATTTATTATAAAAATATATTCTATGACTAATCTAACGATACTAATTTTATATCAAGAGTGTTAAGATTTTTTATATAATTTTGATTAAAGTTCAAACTAATTAAGTTATCAGGAATCGAGAATTGTATTCTCTCGTGGACGGAACGAGTAGATCTACTGGGGCACACGCACACACAAACACAGTATATGTATATCTGACTGACAGAACACGCATGTAGATTCAGAATTTTCTGATCAGTGATATTGCTTCGGTGTGGCACCAAAAGAAAATTTGCCCTCCAGCTCCAGCCTTCAAGGTGAGTGCATCTACTCTGTGATGGAACTTACGGGACCTCTAGACGTAGATCAAGTGGCTAAAACTCAATTTAGATAAAAACTTGATGATGTACCTCGTCGTCATGGCACGATACGACGCGCCTCTAATATCAGAGTAGAGATAGCATCGTAGTGGTGGCACAGTCCAATGACGGTAGTGAAGGAAGGAGGAACTTCCCGTTGCTCAAAGCGCTCCCTCTAGATCGGACTAGGGTTAGACTCGGTGGAGAACTTATGGCTGTAGTCAACCTCGTGTTTCGAGCCTTAGCTCCCACCTCCTTTATATATAGCGCCACTGTGACGGGCCCCACCAAATTAAGAGCGGCTAGGCGCCCCGATTAGGGCGCGAGTCAATGGCCTAATTGACTGTTGGGCCAAATTGGTGGAGATGAACCTAACATTATCTCCCTTAATCTCTCCTTATGACTTAAACTTAACTTACTTTATTTTTTTTCCCATTCCATCACACATCAATGCATAGAGCGTGCCTCATCATCACATCGATTGCCATCGATTAAATAACTACAATGCACCTCTCTCTTTTGAAACAGATTCTCAACTAGGCCCTTAGTATCCATAAATCATAGGCTTTTTCGTAAACCCATGTCGACTGTGTGTTCTCTAAACGCACTAGGTGGTTTGCCTTTGGTAAGCGGATCCGCAAGTACTTGCTTGGTACTCATATGCTCAATGCTTTCAAAATGATTCTGGATTTTCTCCTTTACAACATATAACTCAATGCCAATGTGTTTGGCAGCACACTTGACCGAGTTAACTACTTTAAATGGTTATTGCTGTTGACTACCATTGTTAAATCTGGGTACAAATTCTCTTAACCTCCATTTGCCAGTTCCTTAAGCCTCATGTCAAGCTGTACTATGGTATGCATCACTGATGACACTACAACTGTTTCTTTGGAGTTTTTCCACAATAATACTCCAAATCATGAAAGTGTTAACAACTCATCGTAGATTTCCTACATATCTCGCCAAGACTTAATATTTGTACCCTCAACTATTTGAGAGTACTTGTTCTTTCTTAGTCAGCATGAGGCCTATGATACTTTGCAAAATTGCAAGACATTCTCAACTCTATTCCAGTGATCTATATCTGGACTAGACTTCTGCTAAAATATCCTAGATATGTAAACTACGTCAAGGTAAGTTCTTATTTGTACTTATACACTCATCAAGCTTCCAACAACTGAAGCATCTGGAACCATGTTCATTTGATTGATCTCATATCGATTCCTGGAACACTTAAAGTTTCCAAATTTATTACCCTTGACTATAGGAGCAGGCGTAGGTTTACTCACATGCATACTTTATTTCTTTAGAATCTTTTCTAAGTATGTCTTTGCGATAGTCCTAATACCCTATTTTCTTCTATCTCTGTGAATTTTGATTCCTATAACCAATAACGCTTAACCAAGATCATTCACATTGAAACTTGAGGACAAAACTTCTTCTCCAATGATAGATTAACATCACTACTAGTGAGTAGAATGTCATCTATTCACAGGATGTGGAAAATGAATTTTTCATTCTTGAACTTCGCATAAACGCTATTGTCCTTCTCATTTTCTTTAAAACCCATACTTTCTTATCGTTTCATCAACTTCAAATATTACTGCCTAGAGACTTGTTTTAACCCATAAATTGATTTCTACAGGCGGCATCCCATACGTTCTTTTTCTTTCACGATAAAATCTTTGGGTTGTGCCATGTAAATGTTTTCATACAAATCCCCGTTGAGAAATGCCGTCTTTACATCCATCTGATGTAACTCTAAATTGTAATTTACCAATAACACCATTATAATTTTAAAGAATCCATGCATGAGACTGGAGAGAAAACTCTCATTGAAATCTATTCATTCTCTTTGCGTAAAGCATTTTGCTACAAGCCGTGCTTTATATCTTTCTATATTCTATTTGGAGTCACATTTTATCTTATAGACCCATTTACAGCGTACTGTTTTGGCTCCATTAGGAATTTCTTCTAAGTACCAAACATCGTTGGTATTCATCGAATTTATTTCAACTTCCATACTTTCTTGCCATTTAGACGAGTAAACGCTTCTCATGACTTCTTCAAGTGAGATGGGATCACCCTCCATTTGAATTTCTTCACTAACATAGACTTTATAGTCATCAGAAAAATTGGTTTACTAATTCTTTGAGACCTTCTGGGGCCTCAGCTACTGGCACTTTCATATCGGGCTATTATTGCTCTTCATTGCCAAGAGGCAATTGATTCTACATGCTCCTGTGTTACAAGATCCTTGTTTACATTATTCATCTTCTTCGAAGAGCTAACAACAGGTGTTGTATTAGTCATACAACATCAACAGATATTGAGAAACTTGTTGCTCCTGAGTCACTACATACCTCTACATACCATGCTTCCCCAGATCTTCCCATCTTTTTTAAAGATAGTGTACATTTAAATATCTTATTTTGGGTTTAATTTGTTAAAACCTTATATGGCGCTTTAAGCACCACCTTAACATTTTTGAGGCTGACTACGCTATCTTCCTATTGGAATTTTAAAAGGTCTAGAAATTTAGCTATTTCTTTGCTTAGGGGTATCATTGTTGTGACCATTGTACTTCTCCAACGGTCGCATTCATCTTAATTAATCTTTATCTCACTCTTAATGAAGAGTATCTTTCTTAATTGATATTTATCTCACTCTTAATGAAGAGTATTTTCCTTAATTGATCTTAATATTCTCCCCCTCGAAATATGGCATGAACTTTACTGGCATAATTTCGAGAACTATTTAGAAAACCTATGAACAAGGAGACACTTATAACTTACTTCATTCACACAATTATGTCATGTAAACAAAGTTATTTCTTAATCCATTTAGAAGTACACTTTCCTTATTTCACTTTAAGAACTCAACGAGGTCTTTCATTAGCAGTACTTTTGTAAATTACGCTTGCATCTTTTCTTATCTTTTGATTAGTATTGACCATGACGATGCATTTCTATTGTGCCATGGTTAATACTAGGATAGCATAAGAGTTACTCAAACTTCTCTCGCTATGCGAGATACAAAAAACATATGAGTCATCACAAAACTTCTCCCGCCATGCAGGATTGAGTAGCATAAGTACTATGCCAAAACTTCTCCCCACGCGGAATAAATCTATATACAAATTACCGTAACGAAAAATTTAGTCATGATGACAAAAACATTCACTTATACTTTATTTTCCAATTAAATCTTCGCGTTGGTTCCACTTTAATCAGAAAATTAGTAAACTAACAACAACAAAACAGTCCTAATCTGGCTTGACTCAAGCCTTTTCATTCACATAGCCCAGCATTGTAGCCCATTGGCTTGCAGCCGAGTGATCTCGTCGGTTAAAATAGAAACATACAATGTGCTTCTGCATCAATTCTACATCACGGTTGAGCAAAAAATAGAATTAATGCATAAAACTCATAAATTAACTTGAAAAACATATAACTACTCTTCAAAATTAAATTCTCTCATTGGTTCAGATTTAATTAGAAGATAATGAACACTTCATTATAGCGGAAACATGTTAATAAAATATATTCTATTAGTTCAGGAGCATTTCCTGGTCCTTATCTACTCTTTGAAAAATTGACAACGTTGGTGTAAAATTTATCAGAGATTTAAACCTCAAACTTGAACTCATTATAATATTGCTATCATCAACGTTGGTCAAAATGACAATACAATACCATAATCTAAGTTAAACAAAATGGACTACTCCTCTAATTTAAATTTTCCCGTTGGTTCCAATTTAATTAGAGGATAAACATAATCATAATTTACTAAATATAATTGCTCTTCAAATTAAATTATCCCGTTGGTTTGAATTTAATTAGAAGATAATCAACATTAAACTTTACAAATGAAAACATGAAAAATTCTCGTATCTACTTTCCGAAGCATTTTACTTTACTCATCTAGTCTCGAAAAAATTATCCCGTTGGTTCAAATTTTGACAGAGATTCAAAACTTAACAAAATTTTTGAAAAAAAGACGATGCCCTGTCTACCGGAAAGAAGCGTGCTGCGGCCCTGGTGGCATCTCGAGTATGGCGCTGCGGCGCCCGCTTCTCGCCGCGCCAGCCAGAATCTGGCTCGGGCCGAATCTCCTTCCCCACTGGGTGAAAAGCACCGAGCAACGCCGGTCGTCGGATCGCATCGGACGGTTCTCCACGTGTGTCGCTTCGAATAAAACCACGCCACTACCGCTCTCCCGTAAAACCCTAATTTCATTTTCACCTCACCCTTCTCTCTCTATACCATGGTTTGGTGTGAGAAGAGCGGCGGTATCTGCACGGTCGCCACCTGGTCCCTCGTCTGCCACAAGGCTTCGCCTAGGCGAGCGGTGCCCCATTCCCCACATGCGCTGCGGTGGGCATGCCCTAAACCCTAGATCTTCCCCTTTCTCCTCAAGCAGCATCCGACGTTTGAGCACGCTTTCCCTAGTGGGTGAGCGCCACCCGTCGAGCGGTCCTTTGTTAGCATCTCGAGCCCACAGACCGGCGGACCGAGCGCCGAGCGCTGGCTCGGCCCATTCTCGCCTGGGCAAGGGCGATGGGATTCTACCTGCTGACGGCGGTGGTGACGTCTTGTGCGGGAGTCCGGTAGGTCCTCCCTCCTTCATACTTAATCTCTTGCGGTTAGGGTTAGGGTTTCGTGTTGAGTTTGGGTTTCGATCCGATTGGCGATCTAGTCCCTCCTTCTCTTTCTTGTTCTAATCTACCCCAAGAGCTTGGGTAGGTCCTCCCTTCTTCATCCTTTCTCCTTCTAGGGTTAGGATTAGGTTAGACTGCTTTTTCTCGCGCCTGGCAGCTGCTCTGGGGTGACTTCACACACATCGCGGCCGAGGCGACGACAAAGTGGTGGTGACGGTGTGGAGTTCGATCCGATTTGAATCGCCTCCTTCTAAATGTAAAACTTAGACTACCCCAAAATAGATCCGCACACCAACCCGGCTCGATACCATTGATGGAACTTACAGGACCTCTAGGTGTAGATCAGGTAAAACCTTAACCTAGATAAGGGAGACTTGGTGATGTACCTCGCCATGCGTAGTCACTGCCACGGCACCACCGCAACATGGCCACTAGAGTCATAGTAGGGGAAGCCGTGTAGGCGCTGGTGTTGTGGCTGGCGATGAAGGCGATGGAGCTTCCTGTCGCACAAGACACCCCTCTCGATCGGTCTAGGGATAGGAACTTCGGGGTGGGGCTGGCGGCTACTAGTGACCTTCACATCTAGTGCCCCAGCCCCCCCCACTGTCCTTTTATGGCACTATGCGACGTGGGTCCATCAGCCAAGAGAACCAGTTGAGCGCCCCCGATCAGGGCGCGGATCAAGGACCCAATTGGTCATTGGGCCAACTGATGGATATCATCCTAACACTCTGCTCTTCCCCAAGAGGAGTCGCTGGCTCTTTGTAGCTCGATGTGGTTCGGCCTACAAAATACAAATACTCCTACAGTATTGTCCAGTGCCATGCCTGTAACTCCTCTGGTGTTACGAGCTCGTTTAGCACTGAGATTTAGGCCTAAGAAGAATTTCTGAAATGAGTTTCTCGGATTTTTGATTTAAACTAGAACTTTTTCATGGGTCGGCGAGAAATAGGATTTATGTTCGAAAGGTCAATTTTGGCAAATTATGTTAAGCCAAATAGTTCAAAAGTGCTTAAATGTCTTGTTCCTATGGTTTAGTATAAAGTATAGACCTTTGCATGATGTGTTTGTTGGTTGGAGTTAGTAGAGTTTGGATCTCCTAAAAAGGTTGGTAAAAGTGTAGTGGTTGTTAGTTCTAACTACGACGGTAACTTGTCTAAAAGGGTACTTGACAATGCTATCTGTGGCATTTAAATTCTAGCAAAAATGTTAAATACTCGCGTCATGTTTTTGCACTATTGGTTGTTTCTAAGTGAGGTCATGACCGTGTTGTACATTGAGGTGGTGTGTGAGGTCATGATGCACTCTCCAAAATTGCCCAAACCTCCGTAGAATGTGCTGTGAAACAGGTTTTGGAACCTAGTCCATGATTTGGCACCCAAGTGACGAACTCAAGTTGGCATTCCTTATCTCCCTCTCTGGTAGCTCTCTGGTCCTGAGGTTTACTTCACTAGTTAGCTGTTAGTGCCGACTTTAGGTTGATGGCTTCGGTTGAACCTCAATCTAAATGCTAAGTAGCTTTTGCTTCATTTTAAAAAGCGTGCGTAGCACCGTTTCTAGCTGTTCGGGCTCGGGGCGTGGTCACAGCGCGTGCGCTACTACCCTGGTTGGCGCTGTGGCCGTAGTCGCTGCCTCACTAGACGGCCCCGCGGCTGCCGGCCCCGTTCCATGCTGAGTTGGCCACAGCCGCTCCCTGCCGTGCTGCCAAGCCTTGTGAGCCCACGCAAGTGCGCTGTCCGCTGTATGACGTGGGGTCGAGCCTGACGCCACAGACACTGTCGCTTGGCTGGCGTGGCGCTTGCCCTCGCCGTCCGCTCCACCTACCGCGCATAGTCTTGGCGCGTGCGCCAAGTCATCGTGACTGTGTCGTTGGCCCCGGCCGCTATTACGATGGGATGACTCCCTGCTCTCTGCCTTGCGTGTCTCTACTGCTTTGCTTGTTCCTATCGAGCCTCGCGCTGTTTCCCTCTCTCTCTATTTCTCTGATGCTGAGGAGGAGATGCCCAAGCTCTAGTCCGTCGTCGCCCGTCCAACGCGCGCGAGCACGTCTGTGCTCTCAGCCCCGCCTCCCTCCTCCTTGTTTTGTTGCTGCCATGCCGAGCAACTCATGCTGGGCCGGTTGCTCCTCGATGCCCCTCTTGTTTCCTCTCCACGAGCGCGTGCCTGGGCCACGTTACCCTGCGCCGCTCCCCTTTTGAGACGGCCGCAGCACCGCTACCCCTCTCGTGCGCCGTAGCCGCCCAAGCCTAGAGCACCGTCGTGGTCCCGTGCTGGACCGAGCCGCAGCACCAGTCGTGCCGTGCCCGCTCAGTACCCGGCGTCTGTGCCGCTCCATCTCATGCTCGGCCATCGCCGCAATCGCCCGAGCCACCGTGTCGCCATGCCGCGCCGCCACCGCCCAGCCCGCACCACCACTGCAGGAGTACCCTTGCCGTCGCCCCCTGGCAGGCGCTGCCGCGGCCGGCATGCCCGCCTCCATGGCTCGCACGGGCAGGCTTTCGGGGGCCATCTCGGTGCTTGTCGTGGCCAGCCCGAGGCCGCACGGATCTCTATGCATCTCGCCGGTGGGTTGTCCGCCGCCGCCGTGCCTTTCCCAGCCCCACCGCGCCGTTGCCGCCACCATCGGCCGGTGGCTCTGCTCAATGCTCTGCTTTGAGAAGGTGAGAAGGTGAGATAGAGTGAATACAAACTAATACGGGGTTCTTAGTGCGAAATACGTGACTCATGTTAATAGTGTTGACTAGTGTCTAGAGTATTGTGGGGTAAATTTAAGATAGTACAGGGGCCTTTTTGCAAAGTGGTGTCACCGTCGCTGGATTCTTCCCCGTGGGCCGGCTTGCTGGGCCGGCCTGCCATTGACTGTCGCGCTTGGGTCGCCCGCGCCGTTGTCGGGCCTTGCTGGGCTGCTCGCGCTCGCTCCCGCTTGGGCCAGCCTGTTGCTCGCCGTGCCTGTGGACCGTCCTGCCCGTGTGCCCCGCCTGGGCCGTCGGTCGCGCGCCCGCTTGGGCCGGTTTGTGCCGCTCGGTTGGCCCGCTGACCCCCCACGCCGCGCCTGGGCCAGCCGAGTGCCACTCTTCGCCTGGGCCGCACGCGTGTCTGCGGGCCGAACCAAATCGCTGGCCTTTTAGTTTTCTAAAGTATTTGTTAATTTAGTCTCGAAAATAGACTTGTAAAATTCATATTAAATCATAGAAAAATCATAAAAATGCCAAACTAGTTTTGTTGAGTTTCTAAAATCATGATCGATCTAATAGTTTATTTTGTTCACATAGGGTCGGTATGTTTTAGGGTTGCTCTAATTGATTTAGAATATTTAATATTGTTAAAATGCGAACTTGTAGGAATTTCCGTTATAAATCGATGATAGTGTTGATTCCGAAAATTTTACAGTAAATTACTAATATTATTATCTGCTCAATGTAATTTCTGTAGCACTAGAATAATTAGTTTACTAGAGTAGATAATGATGCTCTGTTTTGAATAATGATTAAATCGATAGAATGAAATAAAGAAACAACTTGGGTTTATATAACTAAAATAATTGTTGGGAAATAACGTCTTATTTGACAACATGGATATGTAGATTAGTACGTTAGTTGTTAGAACTAGCTCGTTAACTTGAGAGGCGTAAATCGTATTTTTACGAATCACGATTGCAGTTGATTAATTACGTCTTTGCATTGCATCGCATTGCATATCATAATAGGGACGCCGATGGATCGCGGAGTCATCGGGAGTTGCTAGAGAAATGGTGCTTTTGGAGATCTGTCGCCATGATGGAATGCTAACTTCTGATTAAATCTTAACCAGGCAAGCACCGGTGCATAACCCCTACTTTTCTACACTTTAAATTATATTTGTGCATTAGGTTTTCAGGAGTTGAATGAAACCCACTTACATATATATATATATATATATTTATCATATGAGTCTTACTAGTATTATAGGATCGTGTAGAATGCTATGCTATAGGACTTCAGTAGAAGTCGAGTGATTGCCTGTCACTCGCGAGAGATAGAAAATATATTACTGTATTATCATCACTTGGAAAATATAAATGGTGGAAAGGAAAAATGGTGACCGGGCAAGGATATGGTTTGAGTATTGGTGGGTGTAAGAGGTTGTGTCGCCGTGGATGTGGGGCATAGCTTAGTTACACTGCTTTCCCTGTCCGTGTTGGTTAAGGACCGACCGTTGCATAAGACTCTAGGCAAGTCACAGACTTATTATCCCAAGCACATACTTGGGTATGGGCGCTTGGAAGACTTGTTGCTCTCTTGTCGTGGATCTGGCTCTTACCAGACCGACTGTCAGGGTGGTTTTTGGGTTAGGAGGTCCTTGCACCGCACTGAGTCCGGGACTCAGGGATAGGGGCTTGGAGTCCTAGTTTCGACAAGGACCTGGACACCCAGGATAGGAGGGTGATGGGTTGGTCCTACTTGTGCCTTAGGTACAAGCAGGGCGTGTGTTTTTGGGGTACCCTGATGGGGGCATTAAATCATGAATCACCAGCGTTCTGGTACGACTTGTCGAAGGCCTAGCACCGTAGTAAGGACTGAAAGATGAAAGATGGAATGGAAAAGGAAATCTGATTGATTACCACCTGCTTGAAAGTAGTACAGGTGCTTACATAGAATGGTTAGTTAATGAACTATTGCACTGCTAATAAAGATCGAATATAAGGACGCACATTTAGCAATGCTTTCTACAGATGCAATAAACCCACAAGCCATATAGCCTTGCATATCCTTAGAGTATTTTCTTTCCTCCTGTCAGGTAAGTCCTGCTGAGTACAATTGAGTACTCAGGGTTTATTTCCCCCTATTGCAGGTGATAGGTGGTTGCTAAAGCTGACCTTTGTGTTTGGATTCCTCCTGGTGGGCTCAGAGAGGATTTCCTTTATTTGTGATTGTAGTTTTTATTTATAACTCACTAAATATCTTTATAAATGAAAGTTTTATAATATGTTGTCATAGTTTATATATTGATGCTTCATCATGCCATGAATAGATGTTTATTTCATTTGTAACTCGTTTCATATGTTTATATTCCGCTTTTCAATTAAATTATTCATAACTCGATAATATGATTACATTCCATTGTTATAACAATAAATATTATACTCGATGTTGTATTAAAAGTGATGTAAGAAATGATTAAGAATGATGTAAGCTTATTTCTCTCATTTGTGATCCTGATGTAAAAATGTGGATTTTTAGGTTCTCCCCTGGGGTGTGCCCGACGGAATTACGTAATTTGGTGTACTCTCTTGAGTGCTTAGTGTCTAATGGAAGACAATCACTCCTAGAAGGCATTAGATTAGGCGGTTCTGATACAGGTGGTATCAGAGCATAAATGAGGAAATAAAGCTTCCAAAACCTTTTCTAAACTAAAATTGGGCAATCTATTCTTGCAAAAAGTTAGGGCGTCTTTATATGCGAACTTATATAAGTAGCCCTATTACTATGGTTATGTATCTAGGATAGATGGCACTCTATTTACTTAGATAGGCTTAATCAAGTTTTATGCAGGTACACTGACTCGAGCATAGCCCGATAGTATCGACTAGCTACAGGGAGAGAACTCTGTGCCAAAAATCTAAGAACGGTTGCCCTATATGCTGGCAACAGTGGAAGGACGTATAGGACGTGCATTCATGCATATCCTGTTTGTGCATTGTAGTGTCGTATTATTTGTAGATATGTCATCCATAGGTGTCACGCGTGTCGTATTGTGCACGACTACCTCGTTCCTGTCTGGAGTTAGGTCTGCACTGTGGCTTCATGCTCCACGTTCGCCCATGGTTCACACCTGTCGTGACCCATGTTTTTCCCGTACTCTTTTTCTATGCTCTTGTTGGACACCTACCCTGCAGTAGTACCAGTCAGTAATGGCCTCGGACATCGCTCGTCTCGAACGCGTGAAAAATTTGGTCGATTCATTCGTAGTGACCACGCGCAAGAACCCCGGTGAACCGCATCAGAACGCTCCACCTTTATAAGTAGAGCCTGGCTTAGCCATTGGTACCACTACTCGGCGCACTTTAGCTAGTCCACCTTTTCATTTGAGCAAGCTTTTCGCTCAGCCTTCCTCACAACCACCGCCAGAAATGGCAGGAGCCTAGGTTAGTAGTTACTGCCTGAACATTGAGGTTTTTCTCAGAATCCTGCATGCCACCCTGCAAAAGCTCAGAGTCAGAGATCATCTTGAGTATGAGGATCATGGTACCGAGCGGTGTGAGGTTACCGTTTACATCGGGAAGAGTGAAGAGTTCCCCGACCTCACTGAAGCCTGGAGTGTGACCGCAACCGAATTTAGCTTCATCGACACCTATCAGGTTGTGGCCCGCAAAGCCCTACGATACCTTTGCTAGATCTATGAAGAGCCCATTGCCCGTACCCCCATGAGGTTCTTAACCCCTTTGGACAGGAATCGGCGGGCATGGAGGGCTCGCATGGAGGCCTTGCAAGGGCGGGAGGCACAAGAAGATAGTCCACCATGGTGCACTTGATCACGTACCTGTTTGCTCTGGATGAGCAGTATGACCGGCAAGCCTAGGAACTGAGGATCTACCTCCGGCGGGCCGAGGAAGCCGAGATCTTCACCCGGATGCTCTAGGTGCAACTTTTGAAGCACATGCCAGTGCTACAGCTGCTGAGACCCGAGAGACTGCCATGTCAAAAGCTGTGAAGGAGGTCAAGATCGGCATGTCCATGTTGTGGGGGGGGCCTATCTTGTCACTAGGGCTAAGCGGAGACGCGCCATTTCTTTGAAAGGCGGTGAAGCCCCAATCTTGGAAGGGGTCCCCTGTCCACCCTTGAAAAAGAAGGAGAACCAAGTGTTGCAAAGGTTGCCAAGACCTTCACCCTCGGAAGTGTCAGAAGTAGAGTCCTTGATTCCTCTCACTCAGCCATTGCCCCGATAAGATGCAGATCCATAGCCAGGGCGGTAGAAGAATCCACCGAGCCCAGGAAGGAAGATGTGTGGTCTTGAGTAGATTGGTTGCATTGGGATGCTATACCCGTAGTAGTAGTGCTTTTCATCGCTGTTCTCCGGTATTGTACTCTTGCCGTTGTTGTTGGTCCATAGTTGTTGAGATCGTCCGCCAGTAGGGAAGGTGAATGATGTGTCATAAATGTGAGCCTGAATGCCTGTACGTTGTACCCGATAAGACCGTTGGAATACGCATTTTATTTATTTCACTGTGTTTATTACGTTCATCTAACTTAAGTTTCGTTAGACATGCTTAAAATTTTCGAGGGCGATGTTAACAGGGTTACAAGAGAAGCTACCATTCAGATGCTAGTAGACCAGCCGTGATTGGACAATATAGGACACTGTATCGACTAATTATGGATGTCCCAGTAGAACACTTGAATCTCTTTAAAACCAATCCGCCGTTGGATTTGAATTCCTTGTCCCTTGTTGTGAAGAGAACCCTTGTTGTTGAATCTTTCCTTGCAATACTCCCCTTATTCTGTGGTCTATGACCCCACCGCCTTCATGGCATGTAAGTTGGTAGTAGTTGCCTGGTTCATAGCTTATGGTGTCATGACGAAACCGAGGGCTCCCTGTGGAACAACTGCCACATGGTAGCATTGCTCGACACGCGCTGGTATCGAGGTTGTTAACCAAGTACCTTTGCCAAGTTACACCGCCATACCGCTTTTGCTACAAAATATTTTTTGGAAATGTTTAGGTATTCAAACGGGAAATCCACAATGGGTTGATGACATAGTGTTCTCTCTAAGTAAACAAAAAGGAGGTGGTTTGTAGGAAGAAAGTATGATATGATCCTAATCTACAGGAAAGACGGATGTGGTCGAGTAAGGGAAAGAAAAAGAAGAGTAGTAAGGAAGGTTAGTCATGGATAGTCGGGAGTGATTGTAAAAGCCTGAGTGGATGTCATGTCCCCAGCCCTGTGTTTAGTTGACCGCGCTACGCATGCTGGGTCATTTCACTGCGTGCCCTACTTAACGCCTGCCTCAGACGGGCCCTTAGCTCCCCTATTCTCGCGTCGCCCAGTATGGCGTTAGCCGCACTTGCCATCTTTGTGCACTGTGGCGCGTTTCTCCTTTTTCCCAGCATCCGGTCGGCTCTCGACTCTCAGGCCTCGTCCCTCGCACCGGACCCCCCTTCCTTCTCCTTTCTTTCTTCTTTTGGGGACACGACCGCCTACACGCCTCCCTCATCAAGCGTACCCTCTTATCTACTCTCCTTTATTTCCTATCCACTCGCTTGTGTAAGGAGCGCACCATGGCCGTGTTTATTCCCACCGATTGAACCGTCGGTGTATCCCATTCATGCCGCCTCCATTTCTAGTGTGTTGTGCCCCACCTTCGTTCGCCGCTATAAGTTACCCTTGGTCCTTGCTCTTCTTCTTCATCTCCATTCCCCCCGTATTCAGAGCAGAGCTATGAAATCCAGACGACATTGTGAAGTTAGGTTCGTCAGTCTGAGGTGATGGTGTAATCTGAGGAGAAGAAAGGATCTGGTTCATCGAAGAAGTTCAAGTTCCCTTGGGCAGTTTGGCCTTAGGGTTCACGATGTTTTACTTCTTAGTCTCCTGTTTTTGGATCTATTGGACCTACGTCATGATTTGGATAATCATCTTCCTGCTGTTTCTCCATTGTCCTCGTCTATCTCGCCTTTTGGATTAAGTCTCGGTTGTACCAGGTTGCTCTTAACCATGTATCCCTAGATCTCCATGTGGTTTAGTATTCGAAGTTGTGTAATCTTTCGTGTAATCCTGGATCTATGAAATATAATCGCGTTTCCCCTCTTATGGTTCTTGCTTCGAATCTCGGGACAAGATTCTTTTTAAGGGGGGTTGGTTGTAACACCTCTGGTGTTACGAGCTCGTTTAGCACCAAGATTTAGGCCTAAAAAGAATTTCCAAAATGAGTTTCTTGGATTTTTTATTTAAACTAGAACTTTTTCGTGGGTCGGTGAGAAATAGGATTTATGTTTGAAAGGTCAATTTTGGCAAATTATGTTAAGCCAAATAGTTCAATAGTGCTTAAATGTCTTGTTCCTATGGTTTAGTATAAATTATGGACCTTTGCATGATGTGTTTGTTGGTTGGAGTTAGTAGAGTTTGGATCTCCTAAAAAGGTTGGTAAAAGTGTAGTGGTTGTTAGTTCTAACTATGACGGTAACTTGTTGTCGGTGTTTCGGACCGGGGGTCCTCAACCAACTAGTAAAAGTGAACTGCGTGTCCCTAATCCCGGATGGTGATGCAAAGAGACACAAGGTTTATACTGGTTCAGGCAATTGGTGCCCTACGTCCAGTTTGAGAGATCGGTCTTGTATTCCTTGCACCGAAGTGCTTGTAGTAGGGGGTTACAAGCTGGGTGAGAGAGGGAGCTAGTCCCAGGTCTCGGCGTGGGACGGTGTGAGGTGCTTGAGACGCTGCTCTCAAGCAGCCCAGGAGCGTGGGTGTTACAGGATGTGTCTAGGGCGAGTATGGGAGCGCGGTTCTATCGTATGTCCTTCTCCTCCCTCCCCCCGAGCTATCCCTGGCCGCTTCCTTTTATAACCGCAAGGAAGGAGTCAGGAGTACATAAGTGAGCTACACGTGGAGCCTACTGCAGTTTAGTCCTGTAGTAGCATGGCGTTGGGAATGGAGATCAGTACTTGTCTGGCGCGCCGTGCTGGTCAGGTTTGAAGTGGTTGAGGTCGTAGGGGTCCTTGTCGACGTCTAGTCAGTATGACTTCCACGGCCGGAGACATGCCGTGCTTTGGTGGACTCTTGACCTGGTGGAGTGCCGAGGCCTGGTGGGTTGTAGCTAACCGCGCCGAGGCCTGATTTGCCGAGGCCCTGGAGGGTGTTTGTAGCTGACCGCGCCGAGGCCTGAGTTGCTGAGGCCCTGGAGGGAGCAGTTGGGCCTATGCACTGATTCCGAGGCTATAGTGACATGGTTTAGGTGGAAAAGTGCAGGGCATGGTAAAAAAAAGATTTGACCGTTGTCCCATCGCTCCTGTTGCTGTTTGCATTCTCGCCGGCCGTGGGTCGACGAAGGTGCATTCAGGCGCATTAAATGGATGGGACAACCTGCCAGGGGGATGGTTGAGGCGGAGGCGACGAGGATGCGGGACGAGCCCGGCCTCGGCCGAGGTGGAGAAAGAACAGTACATCCGAGGCCCTGCCGGGGGGTCTCGGACGAGGTGGAGAACGAGCAGCTGGGCTCTTCTGCTGTTGCTGAGACTACAGGGACCTAGACTTGACCTTCCACGCCGCTTTATCCTTGGCGCAGAGGTTAGGTAGCACAAGACAGTACGGGTGTTAGTAGGGAGCATGTTGATGAGCACACGGTGGTAGGTACCCCCCGCCGCGCCGGTCCCCCGTCCCGCCGCTTGTCGCTCTCCGCTCAAGACTGTACCCGTGCAAAGGGCCGACGCTTATGGAGAAGTTAGGCGATTAATCCGGACGTGACGTTTTGTCGGAGGAGTTCACGGGACGGAGGTAACGAGGTTGTTTGCCGAGCCCACCGAGCGAATCGGAGATTGGCATCCCGTCCGAGGCCTTTCGGGGGGGGCCTCGGCGGGCGGGAGCTTTTGGCCTTTTTCGCATGAGGCTTTTCAGCGCAAGGCCTCTAAGGTAATCGGAGAATCTTTGAGACCTTATGGTAGTCTTTCGCTTTGATTTTTGCAAGGTTTAAGCAATATTTTTGGTTCTTGCTTAGGGTACCCTTCTTGCATGTATCCGACACTTGTCTAAAAGGGTAGTTGATAATGCTATCTGTGGCATTTAAATTCTAACAAAAATGTTAAATACTCACATCATGTTTTTGCACTATTGGTTGTTTCTAAGTGAGGTCGTGAGCGTGTTGTAGATTGAGGTGGTGTGTGAGGTCACGATGCACTCTCTAAAATTTCCCAAACCTCCATAGAATACGCTGTGAAACAGGTTTTGGAACCTACTCCATGATTTGGCACCCAAGTGACGAACTCAAGTTGGCATTTCCTTATCTCCCTCTCCGTTGCTCTCGGTCATGAGGTTTACTTCGCTAGTTAGCTGTTAGTGCCGACTTTAGGTTGATGGCTTCGGTTGAACCTCAATTGAAATGCTAAGTAGCTTTTGCTTCGTTTTAAGAAGCGTGCGTAGCACCATTTCTAGCTGTTCGGGCTCAGGGTGTGGTCACCGCGTGTGCGCTACTACCCTAGTTGGCGCTATGGCCATAGCCGCCGCCCACCGGTCGGTCCCCCCTGGTCGCTGTCGTCGGCCTGCGTCGGGCTGAGTTGGCCACACGCCGCTCCATGCCGTCGGTCATGGTTGCAGGAGCCCACGCGCGCGTTGTCCGCCATATCACGTGGGGTCGAGCCCGATGTCGAAGTCGCATCGCTTGGCGGCGTGTGGCGCTTGCCCTCGCCGCGTCCGCTTCCACCTACCACACATAGTCCTAGCGAGTGCGCCAAGTCGTCGCGATTGTGTCGTTGGCCCCGGACGCTGTTACGACGGGACGACTCCCTGCTCTCTGCCTTGCGTGTCTCTACTGCTTTGCTTGTTTCTGTCGAGCCTCGTGCTGTTTCCCTCTCTCTCGATTTCTCTGCTGCCGAGGAGGAGACGCCCAAGCTCCAGGGCACCGAAGGGCGAGGAGTCCCCGGCATCGCTGGCGATGTCAGAGCACCGAGGAGCGAGGAGTCCCCGACGTATCTGGTGATTTCTGAGCACTGAGGAGCGAGGAGTCCCCGGCGATGTCCGAGCACCGAGGAGCGAGGAGTCCCCGGCGTCGCTGGCGATGTCCGAGCACCGAGGAGCGAGGAGTCCCTGCCAGGTCATTGGCGATGTCCGAGCACCGAGGGGCGAGGAGTTTCGCGTCGCCGGGCGATGTCCCGAAAGCACCGAGGAGCGAGGAGTCCCCTTTGTAGCTAGCGATGTCCGAGCACCGAGGAACGAGGAGTCCCCGGCGTCGCCGGGCGATGTCCGAGCACCGAGGAGCGAGGGAGTCCTTGGCGATCTAGCGATTTCCGAGAACCGAGGGGCGAGGAGTCCTGTGCGTCGCTGGCGGCGTCCGAGCACCGAGGAGCGAGGAGTCCCCGGCGTCGCTGGCGATGTCTCGAGCACCGAGGAGCGAGGAGTCCCCGATGTCGCTGGCGATGTCCGAGCACCAAAGAGTGAGGAGTGCCTGGCGTAGCTGGCGATATCCGAGTACCAAAGAGTGAGGAGTCCCCGGCGTTGCTGGCGATGTCCGAGCACTGAGGAGTCCCCGGCGTAGCTGGCGACGTCCATGCGGTGAAGTGTGCCCACTTAGTCCTTGAGCATGAAGAATCCAAGCACCGAGGAGTCCCCAGCGTAGCTGGCAATGAAGCACGAGCGACGAATTATCTGGTCAACTGGTTGGCGGTGAAGTGAGCATTGAGTAGAAGCGACCGGCCCAGTTGATCGATGGACAAGTCCGAGCACCAGGTGATCCGATCACCTGGACGATGATCCTACAATATAAATATGTAGAACGGGTAGTACATGATGTAAAAATATATGAACTCCGAAGAAAAATCAGCAATGGCGATGAAATAGCGTATGCAGCTCGGCGATCAGTTGGTGTGAAGATGTATTTATATTTAATATAAACCACTCGGTGTGTAGCTGAGTCTCCAGCTCTAGTTAGCCCATTGTCCATAATGTCGAGCGCGGAGCCCGTGCACGTGTAGGAGGAACAGGCGTCGCTAACGAGCCGCTGCCGACCACCCATAACGCAGAGGGCAGACGCTCGTGCACGTGTAAGGAGGAGCCGGAGACAGGGCCGTCTCTGGAGGCGTCCGAGCGTCAACATGACTGTTCGGAGGTTCGAAAAATCGTTTGGAGAGCAAACATGGATAAAACAGCTCGGAGAAACATTATGGCGATATACGGAGATTGAAGAATATTTAGAAGAATATTAAAACGTGACTTAGCTTTAAACAGAAAGTCAGGACGGCGACGTATGGCGTTATCTGGTCGGCGTTGACGGCGAGCACCTGGCGGGCGGTGAGTTGTTGGTGAAGACGACCTCGGAGGTGGTTCCGAGATCGGATCTGCTATCGCAGGGGCTGGTGTAACAAGCGATGAATCGTCGTCGTGGACCGACATAGATCTCAACGAGATTGATGACGAGAATGCGCTGTTGATTTGAGGTCCATCTGGCTCGCCATGGGATCAAGCGCACACCCCTACCTGGCGCGTCAACTGTCGATAAAAGATGATCGGCTGTCCACCGAGGGGTATCCCACGATGGTAGATTTGTCGTAGAGGTGAGCGAGATCAGGAGCGAGATGGTAATACAAGCACCAAGACACAAGGTTTAGACAGGTTCGGCCGTCAGTATGACGTAATACCTACATCATGTGTTCTGATGTATTGCATTGAGATGTATCGATCTGTCCACTAAGGGACCCCTGCCTCTCCTTGTATATTTTGGCGGGGTAGGGTTACCAGGAAAGTATCATATTTGGAACTATACGATAGCTTGCGGTGCACGCCAAGCAGCGCTGTGCACGCCTTGATCTTATGGGCTGGGCCACCTCTGATGGTGCGGCCCATGTCTTTTTGTGGATACCGGGAACGCTACCCCCACACTAGCTACACTGTTTTTGTCGGCGCCGAATCGGCACATCTAAACGAGGCCCCAATCCAATTTCCATGTGCGGATGTACCCAGCTTGCAGCAGATGCTATGCCGTTTTCTTTGCATTCTGGCGCTTTTCTCTAATCCACGTGCCAACACATCGCTGACGCCACTGCGATTTGCCACAGTTGAGTGCTAATTGAACCGGGTAGTTTATTATATCCGTCCGTCTGTCAGAACCTCAGATACCACGCACCAGGAGGCAAGCAGGCAGGGAGGCCACCTGGACGGGCACGCGCACCGTCTCCCTGTTCACTGTCCCCTCGAGCAGCTCGCCTGGGCTTGTATAATGCAACATCCTCGACACATCATCAATGTTAAGCATCTTCAGGGATTAATTAATCAAGTCCTGAAACGGGACTCACGGTGATGGGAACAGCGAGCCCTGCTGCTTTGTTTGTGCTGCTAGAGTGCTTGTAGCGGATAAAGGCCCTGTTTCGCTTCAACTTATCAACTAAACATTTTTATTAAAATAATAATATTTTTCTCTAACGACAAATCAGTATCAATATCAGCTATTTTTTTAGCCAGCCGAAAAGAGCCAAGGTCTGAGTGGAAGCACGGATCGGATTCCAGACAAACAAAATAAAAATAATGCAGTTGCATCACATGTCAGAAAATTGTTCCGCGTAGTGCTAACTTTGAGCTAATATATTTGGTAGTAATAATATCTAACTTTGGGCTAATATGTCTAGCTGCTCGTACTGCTAATAAGCGGCTATTAAACTGTCACGCTGCTGGCTGGACCCTTTCATGTCCCATGGCTAGTACAAGTGGCAGCTGCTGGCCTGTGTAAGCTGGACAAGTGTCTGAGCACACGAATAATTGACTTGACTTGGTTGCCTATAAAGATGCGGACGCTAAGCTCTCTCTCGGCACAAATACCAGCACCACCACTCTGCTCTTCAGTTCATCAGTTGTAGTTCTCCTGATCCCTTCAACTCTGTTAACACCCTCCAGATCCTGGGAGCTTCTAGTACAGCGAGTCCGTTATTGTGTAGCCTACTCGTTGGAAGCAGAGGAGCTTGATTGGGGAGCGAAGATGATCGAGGTGTTCATCCACGAGGAGTACGTGAACAAGCGCCGGGAGCAGAAGAAGCAACAGCAGCCGCAGCGGCGCCGGCGGCACATGAGGCCGCTGCAGATAGAGATCGACAAGCTGAAGCTGCCACCGGCAACCGCAGCAGCCCCGGGCCAGCAGAGGCCGAGGGATCAGAACCAGCACGCCGACGTGCCGCGGTCTCCCGTCGGGTCGCCGACGGCGGATGCGGCCACATTCCGGGACCATCTCTTCGACTGCCTCAAGCCGTATTAGCACCTACTCCCTCCCTGGCTCCTGCAGCTTAGCTTCTGTCCCTACAGCGGCGCATATGCTTGTGTGAATCATGTGCTCCACTTCCCGGTACCGGATAGATGTGGATGTATTCATTTAACCTCTTCGGCTAGTGGAAATGAAATGTACTGAGCTCTCGCTTCTTGTTTTGTTTGCATTGGAAGCTCTAGATTGTGTGGGAAATGGTTCTTTATTTTTTTTTCAGTTTTATTATTACATACAATACAGACGAGGCATCTAGCAGAGTGACACATGATGCATTCTCCTACCGAACTATATTCTCTCGTGCCTCCGATGTGACGAGAAGATTCGCATGTGCATTGTGCTGTGCGCTTCGGCTCAGTTCGTTGCAGACATATTCCCAAAATCTGGCCTCTTCTTCCACTGCGGATTTCCCACTGTTTTGTGTATAGATGAAGGAGAGAATGAAGAAAATATAGTAGGAAGAAAAAGAGAAATCGGAGGAAGAGGAAAAGCAAGAAGCAACATGGTGGAGGTGCCCCCCTCGGCATGGTCTATTCAACAATTGACAACATCCATACCGCACATTCTCTCATAGTAGCAAACATACCTATGCTTTGCAACGAGAAATAAAATGAAAGGTATATGGCCTTCTCTTTTTTTTTTATCTCGGGCAGCACGAAAGTTACGGAATCAAATTAAGCATAGTACACTTAGTGTCTAAATTCATAATAAAAGCAATGTACAGTAAAAATCCAAAACATCTTATATTTTAGAATGGGGGGAGTAATTGTAATATATGATTAAATTTAGTAAGAACTAAGAAGTTAGTTGCCGTTGAAAGGATCAAGATGCCCAAAAGGAGGCAAATTGGGCTAATTCTAAATTTCTTTGCAATAATTAAATCCTACGGTTAGCCCAATTAACTCCTTGTGTCTAAAAAGTGTTTCTATTTGCTCTACCGCACAAAAGACTTGCAATCTAAGTCCCAATCCTACTCTAGCATGACAATTCTATGAATTGTAAAGACAAGAATTGAATTGCTCAATGTAAATGCTCAAAGTAATTACTCAAAGTAAATACTCAAAGTAAATGCTCAAAGTAAATAGAGAAGGAGGAACGCGGCGGTGTTTTACCGAGATATCGGAGAGTCGTCACTCTCCACTAGTCCTCGTTGGAGCACCCACGCAAGGGTGTAGCTCCCCCTTGATCCGCGTGAGGATCAAGTGCTCTCTACGGGTTGATTCTTCGACACTCCGTCGCGGTGAATCACCCACAACCGCTCTCAACTTGAGTTGGGTCATTCACAAGCTTTCCGGATGATCACCAAGCTCTCCAATCACCACCAAGCCGTCTAGGTGATGGCGATCACCAAGAGTAACAAGCACGAACTCTCACTTAACCACAACAAGCCTAAGGAGAAAGATGGATGCACACTTGCTACTCTTGATCTCTCTAATGAGGGTTCTCTTTGGGATTCTCAAATCTCAATCACCTCACTAGGACCTTACTCTTCTTGGCACTCTATAAGGTGTGTTTCAATTTGTTGAATGAGCAAAAGTAGCTCTACACACGAGTGGAGCTTCTAGTTATAACAAGGGCTGAAAAACAAACCGTTATATGCCTCTCTCATGGGTGACCGGACGCCCGGTCATGTTGATCGGACGCTTGGTCGGGTTCAACCCAAGACACCAAGTGTTTGTTTAAGTGTTGACCGGACGCTGGCATGGTCCGATCACCACTGATCGGACGCGTCCGGTCACAAATATCCCTCACTGGAACCTTATTGTACTCGACCGGACGCTAAACCTCCAGGGTCCGGTCAGTACTGACCGGACGCGTCCGGTCAAAGAATTCTTTCTCTGGAACCTTACTGGAGTCGACCGGACGCTGGTCTTCATCGTCGTTCGATCACTGACCACTCGGGCGTCGTCGGGCGCGCGCCAGACGCAATCTCCTTGGTCAAATGAACTGACCGGACCCTGCGGCCAGCGTCCGGTCGCACCAGAGCCAGCGTCCGGTCAGTATTTGACCCTCCATTCACTTCCAACTCTCGATCATATGTGAATGAAGTTTGCTCCATATGATCTAAGGGCTTTGTTGGAGCTACCTAGTGCTTGACTTAGCAAGTGTGCACCAGACCTAACTCACTAGACTCACCTAGGTCAAGCTACCCGTCCATACCCCCCTTAATAGTACGGCCAAAGGAAAAACAAAGTCCTGAACTACTCTAAGTGTCTCTCCAACTCCAATCGACACTTAGAACTAGTCATCCTTAACCTTGTCGTCCATCCTTTGAAACCGAAATGATTTCCATCGTAGGGGCATGACATCCATGATTGCCCAATCGATCTCCATTACCATGACCTAACTTAATTGTCTCTGCAAAACACACGTTAGTTATAGTAATCTTGTATTGTCATTAATCACCGAAACCCAACAAGGGGCCTAGATGCTTTCAATCTTCCCCTTTTTGGTGATTGATGACAATACCACCTCGAGTATGTGAAAGAGTTGAGGTTTTTAACATGCTTGGATCATATAAACTTTTGTCAATAAGAACAAAGGTGTTAGTCAAGCTTATATGAACCAAGCCAACATGATGTACTCAAAAGATATGAAATAAACATGAGTACAAGTAATACACGGAAGCAAAGGCAAATGAGCATAACACAAGTGATATGACATATAAATAATTCAAAGTAGAGAGCACACATGTCATATATCACGGTCACGTAGATATCACTATCACATATATAAAGTTCAATGCATGAAAGTAAACACACGAATGCATAATAGTAATAGTGTATCACACAAATAAAACTCCAAATGTATGTAATAGACTAATAGCTAACTAGGCACCCCCTAAAAGTCGCTCCCCCTGAGTCTACATACTCGAACCCTCTCTCCCTTTGGCATCAAACACCAGAACCTAAAGGCCGATTCACGAGGTCGCAATGATTTAGTCGGGCGTCAAGTACGAGGAGCAAGTGGAATCAAGCGGATCATCATCTCGACCTCAGAGCTCAGTCTTTGGCCGACCCTCCTGCTTTTCGGAGCGTCGCCAAGCGGTCTGGGTCTGAGCTGGGGTAGGTGCTGCCTATGATACTGCTGGTATGTCTGTCGTAGGATCTGAAGATGCAACAGAAGAAGGGAGCCTCTGAGTAGTCACGGCGACGGGAGCTGCTATAGAAGGACCTGGGGCATGCATATGTGGCGGTGTAGGCATCCCTGTCAACTCACTAAAAGATGCTCCAAGACTCCTGGAGACTGACGTGTCAGGCACAAATAGCGAGGGTGACTGATCTGGTGTGAAGCCCGTCTGAAATGGTGTGAACTGTGGGGCTATCACTGGCAAGGATAACCACTGGGACCCATGTACTGTGGGAGAAGCAAACTGAGCTGGAGGCTGTCCCTGACTCTGAAGTCCACTAGGCTTTACTGCTAGAGTCGTCATAGTGGTAGTAGGCTGACCAATCTGGGCGTAAGGTCTGTGGGTCGTGGGGCCCCAATGGTCATCACTACATGTCGCATGAATCCCAAAAGTCGTTGTTTGTATGAGTAACTCACTCTTTGATGCATCTGCCGCTGCCGCCGCTTTGTTGAGGACCTGCTCTTTGTCGCTAGAACTTATCTCGATGAGCCTAAAATCGTAAAGTTGGCGCGGTCTCCCGAGCCTATCTAGCTCGATCTCTGCTGCATCCGCTCAAGGATAGTAATCAAAGGGGTCCGCTCTGCGGTGCAGGTGGAGCGGCTAGAATCGCCGGCCTCTACATCATGTCTGCGTGGTGGAGGCATCGAGGAATAGGCTGGTTGTCATCGTCTCGAGCTGTCACTAGGCTCGCTCACCTCTCGCCGTGCCTCAAGTCGCTCCCTCCTCAAGAGCGGCTATGCCTCGATAATCTCGCCCTGTTGAGCTACGGACTCTGGTACATCTGGACGACAGCGAGACTGAGTGGGTTCCTGTGGTGTGCTATGCCTAATCCTTTGTGCCATGTTATAAGCTAGAAACTCTATGGTGGCACCTCTGTACTCTGCAACCATCTCTGGTGTCCTAACTTGCACAGCCTTGAGAATAAGGAATGTGATCCAATGTGCATATGGAAGCTGCCTGCGACCCTTGAAGCCCTCAGCTATAGTATCCTCCATCTCTGATAGAAGGAGGTCCCAAATATCAAAACACTGCTCTCACGATCGTAGGCGTTGAGGAGCCAAAGCTGTAGGCGAGTCAAGCCCTCTCTGTATCCCATCCTAGGAAGTAGTGTCCTCATTATGATAGCCTCTAGCACTCTAGCCGTAGGAGTAAGGTCACTGGGGTTTCTCCTCGACCCCTCACCAAAGGGCTCCTTGAAGCAATGGCGCACAAGATCTATAGGAGGCACCATACCACCATGAGGACGCCTAGGAGGCTCTTGCTGTCCATAACATACCTCATGTAACTTGACAGGCTGCTCCTGTAGCCTCAGTATCTCCCTGGCCCTCTGACTCATCATCCTGTAGTCTCTACCTCTGAATGCAAAGTGTATAAAGTTATGATGCGGGTCAATGTAGAGCGAAGCATAGAATTGCCGAACCCAAGATAGTACATACAATCCAGTCCGACCAATCAGATCTGTCAACCCCGGCAGATATGCAAGGTAGGGGCGAATGTGCTCTCCAGCTGTTGCGACTATAGCCTATATGTTGTAGACTCTCTGAGATCTAAAGACTGCTCCGCTGTTCAGATAGGCATTATAGAAATCCTCCTGCAGTGGCGTGTAGAAACCCTCTGCTGCTTTCTCATCCCTCCTGGGTGGAAACCACACATCAAACTCCACGAAGCGAAGCTGCTGAACCTGCTTGGCTGTGGCGGCCCTCAAGTCAAGGTGGGTCACTAGAGGCGGACCCTGTGGTCTAGGCGGTGGACGAGATCCCCTCCGCTGTGTCGGTGGCCTCGGTTAATCTGGAACACGGGTACGACCAGAGCGGCGTAGCTAGGGCTGTGGTGCCTACTCTGTCTCCTCGGCCTCCTCGGCCTGCTCACCCTCCTGAGTCTGCTCTGCCGACACTACTGGCTGGGGCTGCTGCTGGGACTCCCCCTGAGGCTGTCCCTCATCAATAGTATAATGCTATCCTATAACAGTGACAGTCCCAGGTGGACTACCAAGAAGGCGCTCAACTCACTCTATCCTAGCCCTTGCTTCCGATGAAAGCGGCGGATCTGTAATCACAACCCCACTGCGAGCACCTCCTCTCTCGGCACGCTCTGCGGCCTCTACAACTGCTGCTGCTCAAGCTATCTCTGCATCTGGGGACTTCCTCTTCTTGGATGCAATCTTCTTTGTCGCCTTGCCTTTTGGATCTGTAGGCAGGCGAGACGGGGGCCTCCGATCATCATCTCTAGGACCACCTGCTACATTCTTGGCGCGAGCCATCTGATCTGACAAGAGAAATTACCGCTGATAAGATCAACTGTCCACTGACACTTTTGAGGCTTGGCCTCGATCCGTGCTCGCGAGCTTGGCCCCGAGTTGACTGACAACTGCCACATGATCTCAACGGCACCGACTCGCTGCATGATGGAATAGATAGGATATACAAATAAATACAATATATCTAATAGATGCGAAACCCTAGGAAGCAAGCAATTTTAGATACAGAATTGAAGCGACTGGCATTCTAACTGACGAACTGGCGATTCGATGAAAAGAAAAGTGACACGCAGGGAACCGCCGGAAGACCTAGGGTTAGGGTTCGCGATGAGCGGTGAATCGACAACCCTGGATGCAATTGAAGTCAATGCTATGACGCCGAGCTAGGTCACGGATGGAATTGTAATGGACGCTAGGGCATGAATTAGGGCCTTACCGGCACTGGACGTGGACTGCACTGCCGTTGAGGAGGCACGGCGGCGAGGCAAGGAGCAGCTCTGGCGAGGCTTGCGCGGACAGGCGCCTTGGGAGCATGGGGAGACACGGCGCGGCTCGGGGAGGTGCTGGCGGTGCGGGACAGCGGTGGCGAGCGGCTGCGGTGGCGCGCGGTCGCGGTGGCGCGTGGCTTGGAGCTGGGGCGAGCGCGGGCTGCACTCCGGCAACTAGGGCATGCGGCGGCGTGGAACGAGGAAGGCTCGGCGATTGGAGCACGGCGGCGCAGGGTTAGGTCAACGGCGCGGGGTAAATCGGGTTATATGAGGGTCCCCCTCGTGTCAGAAACAGAAACAGAGATAAGAAACCTGATGCCGCATGAGATCTACTAACCGGACGCTCTGGTGGTAGCGACCGGACGCTACCACCCAGCGTCCGATCGATTCCAGTAAGGTCCAAAACCTCTGGAATCGTGACCGGACATGTCCGGTGAACACCGACCGGACGCAGCCAGAGTCCGATCACCTAGCCTTGATGCCTTCATGATCGACCGGACGCTGAAGCACCTTCTGATCGGACGCTGAGAGAACATTGTTCCAGCGTCCAGTCACTCCTCCGCAGTAAGTTCACCTCCTATGAACTGACCAGACGCTGGACATCAGAGTCTGGTGCAGCGTCCGGTCACTCTTTCTTCCACGAATCTTCAAAGTCCTTCGCGTTGCCTGTTCCCAATCAAGTTCCAACTCTAATAAGATGCAAATAAACACAAATTGGGACTGATATGAGTGACCTCTCTCAAACCCTCAAGTTTTTCAAAATATTTTGCCTTAGGCTATAATCATTTTTAAGAAAATAGGCAATAAAGGGCGATTTAAGATAAACGACAAAACAACATTCATGCATATGCAAAACTTGAAAATAAATCTAGTTGCTTGTCAAGTTTGATCCAAGGTTAAGCTTCTTCACACGCTTTT
Organism: Miscanthus lutarioriparius; assembly: GCA_904845875.1. NCBI lineage: Eukaryota > Viridiplantae > Streptophyta > Magnoliopsida > Poales > Poaceae > Miscanthus > Miscanthus lutarioriparius. The sequence continues at coordinate 41,939,920 of CAJGYO010000008.1, read as the reverse complement.
CGGCGGTTATCTTAACCATGTTAGACAAGCCCTATGTGCGTTGCCATAAAGTAAATATGTAATATCTTACAATGCAATGCAAGGGACAACACAAGCTCATCTTTTAGTGAAGTTACTAAAATCAAGAACATTGAGCTCATTCCGCAAACAACAAAATGTTGCCTCATCTAGCGGTTTTGTAAAGATGTCCGCCAATTGATCCTCGGTTCTTGCACCTTTTAGTGATATATCATTTTTAGCAACATGATCTCTAAGAAAGTGATGATAGATATCTATGTACTTGGTGTGAGAGTGTTGAACCGAATTATTTGCAAGTTTTACCGCACTTTCATTGTTGCACAAAAGAGGTACCTTTTCTAGAACTACACCATAGTCTAGCAAAGTTTGTTTCATGTAAAGTATTTGTGCACAACAAGCACCCACAGTAATGTATTCCGCTTCGGTGGTGGACAAAGCCATACTATTTTATTTCTTGGAGGACCAAGACATAAGTGAACTACCAAGCAAATGGCACCCTCCGGATGTGTTTTTTCTATCAACTTTGCATCCGGCATAATCTGAATCAGAATAGCCAATTAATTCAAATCTAGCTCCTTTGGGATACCAAAGGCCAATGCTTGGTGTGTGCTTAAGATATCTAAGGATTCTTTTTACGGCAATTAAATGAGTTTCCTTAGGATTAGCTTAAAATCTAGCACACATACACACACTAAACATGATGTCGGGCCTAGATGCGGTTAAATACAGCAAGCTAACAATCATAGAACGGTAGAGAGTTTGATCAACCTTGTTACCTCCCTCATCTAGATCGAGATGTCCATTAGTAGGCATTGGTGTCTTGATTGGCTTACATTCATCCATCTTGAATCTCCTGAGAAGATCATTTGTATATTTCTCTTGAGAGATGAAAATCCCTTCTCTCAATTGCTTGACTTGAAAACCAAGAAAGAATGTAAGCTCTCCAATCATTGACATCTCGAACTCCTTCGACATCAATTCACCAAATTCTTTGCAAGAATCTTCATTTGATGATCCAAAGATGATATCATCAACATATACTTGACAAATGAAGATATGCCCATCAAGCTTCTTGGTGAATAGTGTGGTGTCGACCTTCCCAATGGTGAAGCCCTTCTCAATGAGAAAGTCCCTAAGGCGCTCATACCAAGCTCTTGGGGCTTGCTTAAGCCCATATAATGCCTTGGACAATCTATAAACATGATTAGGATACCGAGGGTCCTCAAACCCGGGAGGTTGATCAACATAGACTAGTTCATTAATAAAACCATTTAAAAATGCACTTTTCACATCCATTTGATATAATTTCATTTTATGATGTGATGCATATGCAAGGAGGATACGAATGGCTTCTAGCCTTGTAACCGGTGCAAAGGTCTCTCCAAAATCCAAACTTTCAACTTGAGAGAACCCCTTTGCAACTAGTCTTGTCTTGTTCCTCACAACAACACCTTGATCATCTTGCTTGTTTTGGAACACCCACTTTGTTCCAATGACTCTTGCACCTTTAGGTCGCTCTTCAAGAGTCCACACTTCATTGCGGGTGAAGTTATTCAACTCTTCATGCATGGCATTGATCCAATTCGGATCTTGAAGAGCTTCTTCTACCTTGGTAGGCTCATAACAAGAGACAAAAGAGTGATGAGCAATAAATGAAGGAAGTTTTTGAGATCTAGTCATTACTCCTTTTGATGGACTCCCTATGATGAGATCTTGTGGATGATCTTGTAGTAGAGGTGTATTTCTTCTATTGACCACTTGATGGGGAGGTTGTGGAGCATCAACATCTTGTGCTTGTACCACCATTTGCTCATGGGAGACATGAGTGTCTTTATTTTCTACTCTCCCATCTTTTTCACCATCTTGTGGCACATTTGATGAAGAGGGTGGATCAATCACTTGTATATCATCTTCATCATCTTTTGGCTTAATGTCTCCAACCGGAATGTTCTTCATAGCCTCCCTCAATGGTTCATCACCTACATCATCAAGATTCTCATGTGCTCCTTGTGAGCTGTTAGATTCATCAAATTCCACATCATACGTTTCTTCAACCAAGCCGGTGGCATGATTAAATACTCTATATGCTTTGGACTTTGATGAGAAACCAACAAGAAAACCAATATCACAACGTCTTTGAAACTTTCCTAGGTGTTGCCGCTTCTTGTAGATGTAGCATTTGCAACCAAACACCCTAAAGAAGGAGACGTCCGACTTCTTCCCATTGAGCAACTCATAAGGTGTCTTGCTAAGGAACTTTTGAAGGAATAGGCGGTTTGATGCATAGCATGCGGTGTTGATTGCTTCCACCCATAGAGCTTCGGGAGTGTTGTACTCATCAAGCATAGTTCTTGCAAGAGTGAACAATGTCCGGTTCTTCCTCTCAACTACACCATTTTGTTGAGGAGTATATATTGCGGAGACTTCATGTTTGATTCCAACTTCATCACAATATGCTTCTATGTTTGTGTTGTCAAATTCTTTTCCATTGTCACTTCTTATCTTCTTGAGCTTCACTTCAAATTCATTTTGTGGTCTCTTGGCAAACTTCTTGAAGCAAGATGCAACTTCGGATTTGTCATGAAGAAAGAATACCCATGTATACCTTGAATAATCATCAACTATCATAAGACAATAAAGATTTCCTCCCAAACTCTTGTATGTTGTTGGTCCAAATAAATCCATGTGAAGGAGTTCTAGCACTCTTGTGGTTGACATGAAAGCTTTGGTTGGATGAGTATTAGCAACTTGCTTGCCGGCTTGACATGCACTACAAAGCTTGTCCTTCTCAAATTTCACATCCTTCAACCCTCTCATCAAATCATTCTTTAATAAGCTTCTTGAGTGAGCTCATCCCAACATGAGCAAGTCTTCTATGCCATAGCCACCCAAGTGTTGTTTTGGTGAAAAGGCAAGTCTTCAAGTTAGCATCTTCGGAGGTGAAGTCCACTAGATATAGGTTGTTGTATCTAAATCTTTGGAATATCACTTGATCATCATCCTTCTTGGATACAACAACCTCCTTCTCGGTAAACAAGCATTGGAAGCCAAGATCACACAATTGTCCAACGGATAGCAAGTTGAAGCTCAATGAAGCAACATATAGCACATTGGAGATGGAATGATCATTTGATATTGCCACTTTGCCTAATTCTTTAACCTTGCCCTTTGAGTTATCTCCAAATATAATTCTCTCTTGTCCATCTACTTCTTCATCAAGTGAGGTAAACATACGAGGATCACCGGTCATATGTTGTGTGCAACCACTATCAATAACCTAATGACTTTCACCGGTCTTGTAGTTCATCTACACACAAGAGATTCAAGCTTTAGAAACCCAAACTTGTTGAGGGCCCTTCACCTTCTCAACAAGTGACTTAGCAACCCAAATCTTCTTAGGCCTATTCTTGTTAGGAGGTCCTAAGAATATGATTTTCATCTTTCCACTAGAATCCTTTCTAAGCATGTAGTGAGCATTGAAGGCAAAGGGTCTAGCATGCTTGGGCAAGGGCTGTGGTGGTGGAGTTTGGTACTCATAAGCAAAGTGGCCTTCTTGTCCACACTCAAAGCATCTCTTTGGCTTCGGCTTTGATTGTTGTTGTTGAACTTGAGCCTTCTTCTTCTCTACATGTGCCACATATCCAATGCCACTTCTATCCATCTTCATGATGGTGTTTATAAGTAGATCACTTTGAAGATATTTGCCTCTTGTGAACTTGCTCAATCCAACCTTGAGATGCTCTTTCTCCAACTTGAGCTTCTTGTTCTCTTCCTTAAGAGCATCATTATTCTTTTCTTCCTTGAGCTTCTTGTTTTCCTCTTTGAGCTTATCATTCTCAAGGATCAATCACCATCATGATCAAGGGTTTCTAGCACAATGGTGTTGTGGCTTTTGATTTCTTCAAGATCTCTCTTGAGCTTTGCATTGTCATTCTTGAGCTTACATACTCATCATAGTCATTGCACTCAACCACTTGCTTGCCCTTGATACTAGAACCTTGCTCAATGCTCTCAATGATCAAGTCATCACATGATATAGCTATATCAATCTTAACAACATGGTTAGTAGCATCATGTGGCTCATTGGATAGAAATTCTTGAGCAATAACAAGATTATCATGATTAATCTTAAGAGTAGTATATTCATCTTTTAGCTTGTGGCTAGTGATGAGCTCATTGTGCACCCACTCAAGTTTATCATGTTTATCTTTAAGCTTTTTCTTAGAAGATTTGATCCTTGAGTTTGGATGTCATAGCATCATTTGCTTCTCTAAGCTTAGCATTAGCCTTTTCTATTGTATCACATTTTGCTAAAAGTGAATCATTCTTAGCATCTAGTTTTTCATTTTTAGCTCTACTCTTTCTAATGATCTTAGTGTATTGTCTTAGTATTTTAACAAGATCATCATATGAAGGTGAATCATCATCATCATCGCTATCACTATCATCATCACTAGCTTGCTCATCATCACTACTATCATCATTATTAGTTACCTTGTGTTTACCCTTGGCCATAAGGCATAGGTGTGTAGAGGATGATGGCGGTGGTGGCGGTGAAGATGAGAGATCAATAGCTATGACGGCCACCTTCTCATTGTCACTATCATCATCGGATGATCCACTAGATGAATCAATGTCCGTGAGCCAATCACCGACAATGTAGGCCTTTCCACTCTTCTTTTTCTTGTGGAAGTCTCTCTTCTTGCCATCTCTCTTCCTGTATGGCTTGTTCTTCTTCTTTTCATCTTCTTCTTCATTGCTTGAGTCATCTTTCTTGCCCTTGAACTTGTTCTTGAACTTGTCCTTCTTGGGCTTGGTGCATTGGTGTGCTAGATGATCAAGTTCACCACAATTGAAGCAATCTATTTTGGAGATTGGCTTTCTCTTAGAGCTTGTGAATAACTTCTTCTTCTTGCCATCGAACTTGATGCCACTCTTGTTTAGTTTCTTTAGCATCTTGGCGGCTTTCTTCACCATGAGAGCAAGATCTTCATCTTCATCTTCTTCATCACTTGAACTCTCATACTCAAGTCTTGCTTTGCCCTTATCTTGACTAGCTTTGAATGCTAAATCTTTTTCTTTCTTCTTAGTAGAGGATGAGCCATCTTGAGGTGTGATGTGCATGTACATCTCATGAGCATTGATCTTTCCCAAGATTTGTGTCGGTGTAGCGGTGGAAAGATCACCTTGATGTAGCACGGTCACAATATGCCCATATTTGTCAATGGGAATGACACTCAAGATCTTTCTCACAACGTCATATGGTGACATTTGAGTAAGTCCAAGCCCATTGACTTCCTCTACAAGAACATTCAAACGTGAATACATTTCATTAGCACATTCTTTAGGAAGCATTTCAAAAGAGTTGAGCTTTTTCATGACAAGATGATAGCATTCCTCACGCTCACTCTTTGTTCCCTCATGAAGTGCACAAACGTCCGACCATAGTGCATGGGTGTCTTTGTGGTTCCTTACACGGTTGAACACATCTTTGCAAAGGCCTCTAAAGATGGTGTTGCGAGCCTTTGCATTCCATTTTTCATAGTTCACTTCATCGCCTTGAAGTTGTGCGGGATTCCTAGGTCTTGGGAAGCCATGTGAGGCGGCTCTAAGTATTCCAACGTCTAGAGCTTCTAGGTACGCCTCCATGCGAATTTTCCAATATGGAAAATCATCCCCCTCGAAGATAGGAGGAGGTCCATACTCGTGAGACATCTTGCTCTAAGCGATTAAGCTTAAAAACGTGAGCATGAGGCTCTGATACCAATTGAAAGGATCAAGATACCCAAGAGGGGGGTGAATTGGGCTAATTCTAAGTTTCTTTGCAATAATTAAATCCTACGGTTAGCCCAATTAACCCCTTGTGCCTAAAAAGTGTTTCTAATTGTTCTACCGCACAAAAGACTTGCAACCTAAGTTCCAATCCTACTCTAGCATGGCAATTCTATGAATTGTAAAGACAAGAATTGAATTGCTCAATGTAAATGCTCAAAGTAATTACTCAAAGTAAATACTCAAAGTAAATGCTCAAAGTAAATAGAAAAGGAGGAACGCGGCAATGTTTTGCCAAGGTATCGGAGAGTCGCCACTCCCCACTAGTCCTCGTGGGAGCACCCGCGCAAGGGTGTAGCTCCCCCTTGATCTGCGCAAGGATCAAGTGCTCTCTACAGGTTGATTCTTCGACACTCTGTCGTGGTGAATCACCCACAACTGCTCACAACTTGAGTTGGGTCATCCACAAGCTCTCCGGATGATCACCAAGCTCTCCAATCACCACCAAGCCATCTAGGTGATGGCGATCACCAAGAGTAACAAGCATGAACTTTCACTTGACCACAACAAGCCTAGGAAGAAAGATGGATGCACACTTGCTACTCTTGATCTCTCTAATGAGGGCTCTCTTTGGGATTCTCAAATCTCAATCACCTCACTAGTACCTTCCTCTTCTTGGCACTCTCTAAGGTGTGTTTCAGCTATTGGAATAAGAAAAAGTAGCTCTACACACGAGTGGAGCTTCTATTTATAACAAGGGCTGAAAAACGAACCGTTATGTGCCTCTGTGGGTGACCGGACGCTCCGGTCATATTGACCGGACGCTCCGGTCAGTTCAACCCGCACACCAGTGTTTAAGTGTTGTCCGGACGCTGGCAGGGTCCGATCACCACTGACCGGACGCGTCCGGTCACAAATATCCTCATGGAACCTCATCAGATTTCGACCGTGACGCTGAACCCCTGTGGTCCGGTCAAGATCTGACGGACGCGCCCTATCAAGAATTCTTTTCTCTCGAACTCATCAGAGTCGACCGGACGCTGGTCTTCAGCGTCCAGTCACTCGACCACTCAGCGTCGGTCGCGCCAGACGCAATCTCCTTGGTCAAATGAACTGACCGGACCCTGCGGCCAGCGTCCGGTCGCACCGGAGCCAGCGTCCGGTCAGTATTTGACCCTCCATTCACTTTCAACTCTCGATCATATGTGAATGAAGTTTGCTTCATAGGATCTAAGGGCTTTGTTGGAGCTACCTAGTGCTAGACTTGGCAAGTATGCACCACACCTAACTCACTAGACTCACCTAGGTCAAGCTACCTTTCCATACCCCCCTTAATAGTACGGCCAAAGGAAAAACAAAGTCCTGAACTACTCTAAGTGTCTCTCCAACTCTAATCGACACTTAGAACTAGTCATCCTTAATCTTGTCGTCCATCCTTTGAAAACCGAAACGATTTCTATCGTAGGGGCATGACATCCATGATTGCCCAATTGATCTCCATTACCATGACCTAACTTAATTGTCTCTGCAAAACACACGTTAGTCATAGTAATCTTATATTATCATTAATCACCGAAACCCTACAAGGAGCCTAGATGCTTTCAACCGTCGTGTTAGGAATTGATTTGTCGGTTGATGCTTTTATAATGAAGACCTCTCTCGATTTCAACGTGGCAGCCCTCGTCGAGGATAGCACTGGTATATACATATATTTTCCAGATATATTTATTTGAATTAGATTGAACGAGAAACTGCTTAGCTGATTTAGGCAAAGATCATGATTATTTCTAATTAAAATGATATTGATAATTTAGTGGTGAGAATATTTGTTTATTAGGAAGGATGGATCAAGGTTCAAAAACTCGCGAAACTATACTTATTTTTTATTTTTATATGCTTATCTCTATATAAGAAAAGATTGGATCAGAGATACTCATCAATAAAAAAAAACAAGAAAAACGCCAGCAGCTCGGAGGAACGTCCTATCGGAAAAGGACGGGGGAGAAATAAAACAATCATGGATGAACGCGGACAGCACAAATCAACGGAGAAATAGAGATGGAAGATGGAAAGAAAAAGAAAAGAAGAAGGGAAAACGGACGCTGGGGAGGAAAAGGACACGGAAAAACAAAGACGGATCGGGCTGGATGAAATTTTTACTGGGAGCACGCCACGTTCCATATCTATCTATACCTATAATAAATAATATGAAAACTATCTCAACCCTCCTATATGTTATATGAATATGCACGACTTCAATATAAGTTTTAAGGCTAAATAGCTAGGATTCCTAATCCGAATAGATACATCTATTCTAAATAATCTGAATAGGAATTTTAATTCAAATAGAAAATAATAAATATAAGACAAATCTTTCCTTAATATTAAACCACAAAGGAAAGAATTCTAATTTTTTTTGAGTGAAAAGAATCCTAATTCAGACTCTTTCCACTTGTTTTTTCCCTCTTTTTTACTTTCTTTTCGCTTTTCAATTTTTCTTTCGCGTACTCCTATTCTTGTGGATGATCCAATACGTTTTGGAATCGAACTCCATATCACGTTAGACAAGAGCTATTCTAATTCGTATGAGCACGAGCTATATATATAAGTCCGGACAGAAGAAACTCTCGACTACCGGTAGTTAAAGGGAGGTGGACGAAAAAATGAATAGACGAAAAAAATAGACCAGAAATTTTGCCTCTTTATTAGTAGGTATAGATATAAGTTTTCGTATTCCACTTGCTTTTTTTTCTCTTTTTTATTTTCTTTTCCCTTTCCAATTTTTCTTTCGCTAACTCCTATTCTTGTAGATGATCTAAAACGTTTTGGAATCGGACTTCATATCACGCTAGACAAGAGCTATTCTAATTCATATGAGCACGGGCTATATATATATATATATATATATATATATATATATATATATATATATAAGTTCGGACAGAAGAAACTCTCGACTACCGGTAGTTAGAGGAAGGTGAACGAAAAAAATAGATGGACGAAAAATTAGCCGAAAATTTTGCCTCTTTATTAGTAGGTATCGATATAGATATTCCTCCATCCCTCCAAAGGAAAAAAGCAATTCTACCGTCCTACCAAGTTAAACATTTTTATGTTTGGTTATTACAAGTTCATAAAAAAAATATGATATCAAATAGTGTTATTAGATTGGTCATGAAATATATTTTTATAGTATATATATGTATATTTGATTTAATAAATATTGATAACCTTTTTTATAGTATATATATTTTATATAAATTTGATAATTGGTATCACAATACGGATAAAACTTTTAGATGCTTTTATTTATATATAGGAGCAACGAAGGTTGTCGGAATGGAGTTGTTTTTGAAAAATGTCAGACACAAAACTCTTCTGTAGGTTAGGGGAACAGGTTGGCTTCGTCTCTGGGCATAGTTGTAGCGGTGAGTCGCCGGAGTTGGTGTTAGAGGCTTGCCTCAGCTACAGAATGTGGCAATGTGTTTCTTTGTGTCCTATGGATGATCTTCTAGTTTCAAAATTGAGCTTTTAGCCAGTTTTGTTTTGTAAGGTTTATTATGTCATCATAGAGTGATTATTTTATACAAGAATGGTCTGATTTCTCTTTTTAGAGGATAATAAAGCATGATGTTTTTCTATTATGTAAACAACGGTAATGTTGCTTATAGGTCGTCAGTTCGTCTGGACGGTCCCGTATAAGTCGCCCGCTCGCTTTGTGTCTCGCCCGTGCCGCCCCTGTCGTGTCGTCTGCTCGCTCAGCACGCTGCGCGCTTGAAAGCATCTAGACCCCTAGTTGGGTTTCGATGATTAATGACAATACGTGATTACTATGACTAACGTGTGTTTTGCAGAGGCAATTAAGTTAGGTCATGGTAATGGAGATCGATTGAGCAATCATGGTGGTCATGCCCCTACGATGGAAATCGTTTCGGTTTTCAAAGGATGGACGACAAGGTTAAGGATGGACTAGTTCTAAGTGTCGATTGGAGTTGAAGAGACACTTAGAGTAGTTTAGGACTTTGATTTTCCCATGGCCATACTATTAAGGAAGGTATGGACGGGTAGCTTGACCTAGGTGAGTCTAGTGAGTTAGGTGTGATGCATACTTGCTAAATCTAGCACTAGGTAGCTCCAAAATAGCCCTTAGATCCAATGGAGCAAACTTCATTCACGTATGATCGAGAGTTGAAAGTTTATGGAGGGTCAAATACTGACCGGACGCTGGCTCCGGAGTGACCGGACGCTGGCTCAGAGTCCGGTCAGTTCATTTGACCAAGGTGATTTCGTCTGGTGCGACCGGACGATGAGAGGTGAAGTGACCGGACGCTGAGGGCTAGCGTCCGGTCGGCTCCAGTAAGGTTCTAGAGAGGGAAAATCACGACTGGACGCGTCCGGTCAATGCTGATCGGACGTTGGCCAGCGTCCGGTCACACTTTAAACACTGGAGTTCGGGAAGAACTGACCGGAGCGTCCGGTCACCCCGCAGAGGCACATAACAATTCATTTTCAGCCGGTGTTATACATACTTCTCCACTCGTGTGTGGGGGTACTTTTGCTCATTCCAACAGTTGAGAAACACCTTACAGAGTGCCAAGAAGAGTAAGGTCCTAGTGAGGTGATTGAGATTTGAGAATCCCAAAAAGAGCCCTCATTAGTGAGATCAAGAGTAGCAAAGTGTGCATCCACCCTTCTCATTAGGCTTGTCGTGGTCAAGTGAGAGTTCGTGCTTGTTACTCTTGGTGATCACCATCATCTAGATGGCTTGATGGTGATTGGGAGCTTGGTGATCATTCGGAGAGCTTGTGGATGACCCAACTCAAGTTGTGAGCGGTTGTGGGTGATTCACAGCAACGGAGTGTCAAAGAATCAACCCGTAGAGAGCACTTGATCCTTGCGCGGATCAAGGGGGAGCTACACCCTTGTGGGGGTGCTCCAACGAGGACTAGTGAGGATTGACGACTCTCCGATACCTCGGCAAAACATCGCCGCGTTCCTCCTTCTCTATTTTCTTTGAGCATTTACTTTGAGCAATTCAATTCTTGTCTTTACATTCATAGAATTGCCATGCTAGAGTAGGATTAGTACTTAGGTTGCAAGTCTTTTGTGCGGTAGAACAATTAGAAACACTTTCTAGGTACAAGGGCTAATTGGGCTAACCGTAGGATTTAATTATTGCAAAGAAATTTAGAATTAGCCTAATTCACCCCCTCTTGGGCATCTTGATCCTTTCAGCGCTTCTGCTCTGGGACGGACCCCGCCCTCTGCCGCACGGCCACGCCCGTGTCCCCGCCGCCCGCCCGTGTCGTGTGCCCCTGCCCAGACTCACGCCTCCCGTCACGGTCGCGCTCCATCCGCCTGCCCCTGCCGAGGTCAGTGCCGCTGACGAGCTCCACAGCGGCGACCTGCGCGCCACTCCGCGGCATCGAGCTCCCCGATGGCGTCGGTCTCCATGTCGATGAGTCTCCGTTCGTCCAAGCAGTAAGCAGATGCTACGCTGAAAGCGCATGTTGAAATAGTAAGTTTCAAGTGTTTTAGATGTTTCAGACCTGTGTTGCAAGTGTTGTATATCGATGTTGCAAAACTAGATCGTGATGTTGCACATGTTGTAATGGCTATACATGTATATTTCAAGTATATGTTCCAAATATTCATCTGTTGCAGACGAATGTTGTAAGTATTTTATCTAGATGTTGCAAAAATAGATCTGGATGTCACGTATACATTCATGTTGCAAGCATATGTTTCGAATGTTTTCAGGTATTTCATACGTATGTTTGCGAGTGTTTTTATATGGATGTTGTATATGTTTGTAATGGTTTTTAAATGTTTTTCAGGCCTTTTCGCAAGTGTTTCAGACGCTTGTTTTAAGTGTTTCGTTTGTCTTCTTTTGTATGTTGCAAACGTTGCATCTTTATGTTTCAAAAGTAGATCGTGTGTTGCACATGGGATACGCGTAGGAAGCGGTCGGCGGGGTGGACGATGTTTGGGGTGGCATGGACAAGTCTGGGACGACACGGGCCCATTGCTGGTCCGCTCCCTCGTGAGCCCGACGAGCTATGCGCTCATTTGCTCCCTCTGCGTGGCAGGGTCCGGACGTTAGCAAGTCTATAAAAAACATTCATTAGAATGTTATCAGCGATGAAGCCTCCCAGGGACAAACAAACGCCGATTGCTCGTCCATGATCGCGTGACAATTTTAGAGTTGGTTAGACTGTCTCCAACAACCGTGACCCAAAATAGAAGACCCATTCGTCCTTTGGGTGGCACTAAAGGAAAATGGTTCAACACCTATTTTTGGTCTTCTCCAACAACAAGACCCAAAAGACAACCCTTTATGCAAAGGATTAAGTTCACTTTTGGCCCCTCAACTATTGGGTTCATTTAATTTTGACTTTCAACTACAAGACCGTCTAATACTGGTACCCCAACTGTGAAAACCGTTCACTTTTAGCACCTGGGCACGGGTAAGGCTGTTTTGTCCAACGTGGAGTAGTTTTGACCATGCCACGCTTGCATTGACTGTCACATAGGACCCAACCTCCATCTCAGTGACATGTGGGGCCCACGCATCATCCACTCAACCCCTCCCTCTCCATCCTCATGGCTGGAGAGCACGGGGGCACGGCCGCTCTAGCCCGCCACAGCTCTAGCACGGGGCACGAGTGAGCGTGCCTGGCCGGCCATCGCTGGTCGCCGCAGGCGCAGCTGTGTGGGAGCCTCAATCGGGTTCTCGTTGCCTAGGATGGGCTTGCCGGTCGTTGAAGAAGGATGGCGTGAACGAGTGAGCCTGGCCGGCCGCCGTGGGTGTGGCATTGCCATGGGCTGCTGTAGGGTCGAGATGGCAACTAGAGGGGGGGGGGTGAATAGTCATTTCTAAAACTTAATTGCGTCGGCTAACTAAAACAAGTGCGGAATTAAAACTATCGGTCTAGCCAAGACTACACCCCTCTATCTATGTTCTCTAGCACCTTACAAAGATCCTAATTAAGCAACAAAGGTGCCGGGCTAACTAGAGCTCACCTAACCAATTCTAGGAGCAAGGTCACACAAACCTATGCCACTAGTATTTCAAGCAATGAGGGAGTTCCTACACATGCTAATAAGCAAAAGCACAAAGCCAACTAAGCTCACTAGCAATGCTCAATAATAAGGCAACCAATGCCAAATTAGAGAGCGCAAATACTTAGCTACACAAACTAAGCAAAGTGACTAACAAGGTTACACAAACCAAATTAGCCACGCAAGGGAGCTACTTCTATGCTACACAAGCAAGAAGGTAACTAGTGAGCTACACAAGCTAACTAATTTCAAGAGCAACTACACAAGCACAATGTATATAAAAGTAATCACAAGCTTGTATATGGGGATTGCAAACCAACGGGAAGAACAAGGTTGACACGGTGATTTTCTCCCGTGGTTCACGTGCTTGCCAACACGCTACGTCCCCGTTGTGTCGACCGCTCGGTTGGAGGTTCGGCGGCTAATTGGCATCACCCGCCAAGCCCGCACGTCGGGCGCCACAAGAACCTACCCCAAAAGTGAGGGTAGCTCAATGACACGCTCAACTAGAGTTGCTCTTCGTGGCTCCCGCGGGGCGAGCACAATGCCCCTCACAAAGCTCTTCTCCGGAGCACCGCACAAGCTTCTTGCGGGCTTCGACGGAGACCACCACCAAGCCGTCTAGGAGGTGGCAACCTCCAAGAGTAACAAGCTCCACCGGCTTGCAACACGATCACCTAATGCCACTCGATGCAATCTCACAATGCAACGCACTAGAATCACACTCACTCGCAATCGATTCGCACTCTTGCAAGCACAAGTGAGTTAGAGGGCATCCAAGCACTCCTACACAAGCCACATAGGCGTGAGGGTGCTCCGCAAGCAGCCCAAGGCCGGCCACACACTCCTTTTATAGCCCCAAGGGCTAAAATAGCCGTTACCCCTTCACTGGGCGAAGCGCGTACTGACCGGACGCGCAGGTCATAACGACCGGACGCTGAAACTCAGCATCTGGTCACTTACAGAGAGGTTCCAGCGACGTTTTTTAGCGACTGGACGTGTCCGATCATCACTGACCGGACTCTCTCAGCATCCGGTCGCTTCTGGACATGCTAAAAACACTAATCGAACACTGGGACCGGACGCGCAGGTGCTGACCGGACGCTGGAACCCAGCGTCCGGTCGTTTTTTGCGCCAGCGTCCGGTCACAGACCTTTCAACGCTAAAACGGCTATAACTCTTAGCTCCGAACTCCGATTTCGATGATCTTGGACATTTTGGAAAGCTTACTCAGAGGGCTACACATCCCACATGCATACTTGATCCAAATCACAATGGATCAAAACAGTATTCCAATACAAGGACCATCCTATAGTTCAGAGTACACCGAAAAACCTTTTTCTCTTCTCTAAGTTGATTCACAACAACTCTAACTTCTTCTCCTTTGCAATGTGCCAACACCACTAAGTGTGAACCACTATGTGTGTGTGTTGGCTTTTCACAAACATTTTCCAAAGGATTAGCCACTTAACTTGCCATGCCACTCGATCCTAGCGATGATGCAAAGTTAGATCACTCGAGTGGAACTAGATGACCGATATGCAAATAAGTTTGCCCCTCTTGATAGTATGACCATCTATCCTAAACCCGGTCATCAACTTCTCTACACACCTATGACCGGTGAAATGAAATGCCCTAGGTTATACCTTTGCCTTACGCATTCCATTCCATCTCCTCCAATGTTGATGCAACACTTGCACCAACATGATCAACAATGATATGATCCACTTCATATCATCATGTGATCATATTGGTTCATCGATCTTGACTTCACTTGCTTTTCACCGTTGCCTTCGTCCATCGGTGCCAAGTCTTGCTCAAGCTTCACTGCCACGTGGTCCATCGCTCCAAAGCCTCCGACTTGCCCTTCACGCTTGCAACTGGTCCATCAAGCCAAGTCTTGTCTTGATCTTCTCCACCTTGATCGCATGACTCAATGTCATGTATCATGTGCAATAAGCTCCTTCATCATCACATGTGTGAGCTTTGCAACATCTCCAAGCCATTTTCACCTTCATGGCATATGTTGCTCACACATATGTACCTATGTATCTCACATAAACACAATTAGTCCACCTAGGTTGTCACTCAATTACCAAAACCACACAAGGACCTTTTAATCTCCCCCTTTTTTGGTAATTGATGACAACTCCACAAAGATATGGAAATTAAGCTCTTTTGGATTCATGTTGCTTGTCCAAGCAATTTTACCTTGTGAGAATGATTTTGGACAAGTACCATAAACCCAAGATGGTAGTATTAGCTCCCCTACATATGTGCTAGAGTGTTTGGTTTGATGTTCGCACATATGCATAGATTGGAAATGTGGGAGAATAATTACTACCAAATGATGCTAAGGTGTATAGAGTAAACCTTTGAAGTGTGATACCAATCGGAGTTGCACCTTTAAGTTCATCCTTAGCACCGTGGTTAGCTAGATATCACTTGGAAATAAAATCACTAGATACCTCATGAGATCAACATTAAAAGCAAGGTACTAGCATTACTTGAAGAACATACCAAGTGTCTAGCTATCATCCTATGCATGCTAGTTTTCATTTCATCAAACAAATTCTACAACTAGCATACACCACACAAGCATGCATATTGAATTTAAAAACTTATGCAATGCAAGCAAGCACATGAATATGCACATATCAAATGCAATCAATCAAAGTTCATGAGCTTGCTCCCCCTACTTGTGTGCTTCTCTTGTCCAAGAATTTTGATCCATCTCTTTTCTTCAATGTTGCTCCCTCTTTGTCCATGTCCATGTCCAACCTCTACTTCTTTGTTTCAATCTCTCCCAAAGCTTTCATATCTTATCTCTCCCCCTTGTACAATCTCAATCTTAAAGCTTTCATATCTTTGTACAATCTCTCCCCCTTTGTCATCAATTTCCATAAAAGGTGTGCTTCTCATTGATGCAAAGGTATGCATTTGGGGTAGATGGTTGAGACTTGAATCTTGTATTTTTGATGGACATCACTTGATTGTTGGAATGACACCACTTGTAACTTGTACCACTTGTAAATCGACTGTCCCTTGCGTTCACCGTCGAGTTCTGCATACGCTGAAGCCCGAACATACTACCCCGGGTACCCCCGTGGCAGGCTATCGGTGGTCAAACATCGACAGTTGACGCGCCAGGTAGGGGCTTTTGATGAATTTGCATCCGAGAGCTCGATGGACCTCGACAGCATGATCTTCTCGACGAGATCAACTTTCATCTTTGGCTCATGGATCTGCGAGGCGGACGACAATGGCAAGCTCCAAAGCCGTCTCCTCGAAGATTCGGATCACCATGAATACCATTCTATTTTAGCGACTACGACAGGTCAACTCACTGGAAGATTCGCGCAGCTCGAGATGTCTGATTCAATTCAGATTTCACGACTTTGCGCATCCGATTCAAACTCAGGTTCTACATCTGAAGTGGAGTCTTACCTGAGTTCTTCTAGGAAACCGAGTTCTTTTCCGATGGGGCTTAAGAACGCGGCTTTGGCCTATCAAGAATACAACTCAGAGTACACTCAGAGTCTTTCCAAGAAGTTAGGTCCTTTTCCGTTCGGACTCCACAACATGGCAACATCTTATCAGACACAGCCAGAAGGATTCCTCAATCCGATGCTTAGAATGCCACTGAAGGGAGCTCAGGAAGGTCTCGTACTAACTGTAACATCTCAAGACTGCATCGTCCACTGGCCAGGCTCTATTCCTGAGGGTAGCAGTACCCGACTGGTCGACACGACGACAACATCAATTCTACCCTACCAAGAAGGAGAGTCGATCTACGACCTTGAAGCCTCTACTAAAGTTATCAGCAACTCCGGCAGTGTGGAAACTAACGCCGATAATAGAACAGTTCACGCATGGGAAGTACTCATGGTTCGTCATCCTCGATCACCATTGGTCCCCCCAGAAGCGCCCGATGTCAGGTCATCGGATGAATCAGAATCCAACATATCACCCTTCGTCCAGCGCTACGATGGTGAGACCGAGACTCAGAAGCAAGCCAGAGAAAGAAAAAACAAGTCGAAACAAGGATGCCAAAACCGTGCTAGGCAGCGCAAGGAAGCTTGGATAAGATATGAGTCAGAAATGGCCGAGTACAATGGAAGAAAATCAGAACAAGAAGTCAAAGAAAGGCGCACGACAAATACACCCTACGATAAGATCAGAGAAACACTAGAAGAACTCAGAGCGACTTCACATCCCAGTGAAAAACAAGAACAGCTCCGGGACTTCCTCCGGTCAGCAGCCCTGAGGACGCACGATGGAAGGACCCGCTCAAGACTACCCGCCAGGTCAACGTCTCATAGGCAAGAAGATCAAAATCAAAGGAGGTCCACTTTCGAGAGACTTGGACCAAGTGGAAGTCATAACAGAGAAAGTAGAAGGGACCATAGTCAGAACCACCGAGTTGAACAACCAAGAAAGACCAGAAGCAGGGCGCCTGCCCAGACAGCCTCGCAGAACTACTCTCACCAAAACAACAATTGGCCAGAAGGAGGTGCCGAATCAGAATACAAAGAAGCTAGAATGCATGATAGATTCCCCTATTTTACAAACAGACTTGCTTCAATACGACTACCTCACAAGTTCAAGTCGTCCAACCACTCTAAGTATGATGGCAAGACTGAACCAAGGCAGTGGCTCTGGATATACTCACAATCGATTGAACTGGCCGGAGGAGACGACGATATCAAGACCTTGTTCTTTCCCATGGCCCTAGAAACCATGCCCCTCCAATGGTTCGACAAATTGAATCCAAGATCAATCAGAAATTGGGAGGACTTGCAAACAGCTTTCTATGAAAATTTCGCGGGTATCATTACACACCTAATCTCCCACGCAGAATTAAAAGGACTCAAGCAGAAAGGAGGTGAAAGTCTCAGAGATTACTATCGACGATTTGGTGAACTACGTGCTCAAGTACATGACATCACCGAACGAGAAGTAATCGAAGCTTTCTCTCATGGAATCATGGCTAGGTGGCAATTTCAGGACTTCTGCAAAGAAAACCCGAGAAACAATGAAGAATTCAGACGAACAGTAGAAAAGATGATTACTGCAGAAGAGAAGACACAAGAAAGGTTCCTGGATAAAAACAACCGAGACAACCCGGACAAGCAAAATCATCGAAACAATAGACATCAGGAAAGAAAATGTGGACCAGACAACACAGTAGCGATGGCTGACAAATCAAATAAGTTTTCAAAACCCAGAAGGTATGACGACATTGAAAACATGCATTGCATCTTACACCCCAATGGAAAGCACACCATCGGAAATTGCTACACCTTCAACGAACGATACAGAAGGAAAGATAGTAAGGGGGACACTAAAGAAGACAGTCAGAAAAAAGAAGAAGACAACCACGAAGACAAAGGATTCCAAAAATCCAGGGGGACGGTTGCAGCGATCTTCGCTGGGGCCCCAGATTCCAGAAGCAAGCATCAAGAAAAGTTAGCTCTACGAACCATCATGGCAGCGGAGCTGTCTACTCCAAGATATCTCAATTGGTCACAGTATCCAATCTAGTTTTCAAGAGAAGACCGATGGACTAGCGTAGGAAACGCAGGCCATTACCCACTGGTTCTGGATCCAACTATTGCTGGTATGACTATCACCAAAGTACTAATCGACGAAGGAGCTGGACTCAACATCATCTTTTCAGAAACACTAAGGAAGATGGGACTACAACTCGCCGGGATGATTACACCAACAAGTACACCTTTTTATGGCATAGTACCCGGCAAGGCAGCCATGCCACTTGGACAAATTACTCTACAAGTTACTTTTGGAACTCCCTCGAACTACCGTACAGAGTTCATCAAGTTTGAGGTTGCAGACTTCGATTCATCATACCACGCAATCCTCGGGCGCCCAGCACTAGCAAAATTCATGGCGATACCGCATTATCCATACCTGTTGCTTAAGATGCCAGGACCTAATGGTGTCCTTTCTCTTCAAAGTGATTTGAAGCGCGCTTTTGACTGTGATGTTCAGGCAATCCAAATTGCAGCCAAAGCACAAGCCGACAATGGTAGAAAAGAAATAGCCACTATTGCCGTAGAAATAAGCCAAGAAGAACTAGAGATACCGGCTAAAAAGCCCAGTATCCTCTCACCACCAAAAGAAGCCGACGTCAAGCAAATCGACCTGGGCACTGGCGATCCCTCCAAAACAGCAACCATCAACGCCCACGTCTCGGCAAAATAGGAACTCGCACTCACCAAATTTCTTCGGGACAACAAAGATATCTTCGCTTGGAAGCAGGCCGACATGCTAGGTGTCCCAAGAGAGTTGGCTGAGCACAGAATTGATATCAATGAAGGCTCCAAGCCCATGAAGCAACAGCTACGACGATTCTCACCCGACAAGAAGGCAGCAATTAAAAAAGAAATCACAAAGCTAATGGCAGCCGGATTCATCAGAGAAATCCTTCATCCAGATTGGCTAGCAAACCCAGTTCTAGTATAGAAAAAGAATACGGACGAGTGGCACATGTGTGTCGACTACACAGATCTCAACAAACACTGCCCGAAAGATCCGTTCGGGCTACCACGCATTGATCAGATAGTTGATTCAACAACAGGATCTGCCCTATTATCCTTTCTTGATTGCTATTCAGGATATCACCAGATCGCATTAAAAGAACAAGACCAGAGCAAGACATCTTTCATCACTCCGTTTGGTGCCTACTACTACAAGACCATGTCGTTTGGACTCAAGAATGCGGGTGCCACTTACCAAAGAGCTATCCAAACATGCCTTGGTGATCAGATCGGCGAAAACGTAGAAGCATACGTGGATGACGTGGTAGTAAAAACAAAGAACCTGGATACACTGATTGAAGACTTAAAACAAACCTTCGAAAACTTGAAAAGGTGGAGGTGGAAATTGAACCCAAACAATTGTGTATTCGGAGTTCCTTCAGGACAATTACTCGGATTCTTGGTCAGTCATCGCGGAATCAAAGCAAGCGCCAAGCAAATTCGAGCCATAACAGAGATGGGCCCTCCTCGAAGTGTCAAAGATGTGCAGAAACTAACAGGCTGCATGGCGGCCCTCAATCGTTTCATATCAAGACTCGGCGAAAAAGGGTTACCTTTCTTTAAACTATTAAAGAAGACAGACAAGTTCGAGTGGACGGAAGAGGCCAATGAAGCTTTCAAGAAACTCAAGGCATACCTCACCTCCTCACCAGTTCTCACACCTCCAAAGAAAGACAAAGACATGATGCTATACATTGCGGCAACTTCTACCATGATCAGCACGGTGATAGTCGTAGAAAGAGAAGAAGAAGGGCGCGTGTATAAAGTACAACGCCCCGTATACTACATCAGCGAAGTACTGTCAGAATCAAAAATCTGATACCTGCGTGTACAAAAACTACTCTACACCCTACTGATCACTTCACGCAAGCTTCGCCACTACTTTGAAAGCTACAAGATTACCGTGGTGACAGATTTCCCACTCGGAGACATCTTACACAACAAAGACGCAATGGGGCGTATATCTAAGTGGGCAGTTGAACTTGGTGCTCTTAGTATCGATTTCACCCCACGGAAGGCAATTAAATCTCAAGCCCTTGCCGATTTTGTTGCCGAGTGGACAGAGATTCAACAACCTATGTCAAATACCATCTTTGACCACTGGAAGATGTACTTTGATGGATCACTCAAGCTAGGCGGAGCCGATGCAGGCGTTCTCCTCATTTCTCTAGACGGAAAACAACTCAAGTATGTCCTTCAGATATTATGGCAAGCTACCAACAATGAAGCAGAATATGAAGCCCTCATCCATGGGCTACGAGTGGCAATTACCCACGGAATCAAGCGATTACTCGTATAAGGCGATTCGGCAGTAGTCATCAATCAAGTCAACAAAGATTGGGACTGCACCAAAGAAAACATGGGCGCTTACTGTGCTGAAATACGAAAACTCAAAAAACATTTTCAAGGATTGGAAATTCTACATGTCCTGCGTGATTCTAATATTGCGGCAGACATCCTCGCCAAGCTCGGATCGGACAGAGCAAAGGTCCCACCCGGCGTATTCATAGAAGAGTTATCAGCTCCCTCTATCAAACAAACCGGAGAGATAACCCCTGAACCCCCAGCCAAAAGCACCCAAATTATGATAATCACCACCTCATGGACCCAGGTTTTTATTGATTATATCAAAGAGAATAAGTTGCCAGCGGATAAAGAGGAGGCTACCCGAGTTGTTCGCAGAAGCAAGAACTACGTCCTAGTGGGGGACAAGATTTACAGAAGAGCCGCATCATCAGGAGTACTCCTAAAATGTGTCTCATTCGAAGAGGGCAAAGAGATCCTAGAAGAAATACACTCAGGTTGCTGTGGAAATCATGCCGCTTTAAGAACACTAGTCGGCAAGGCATTCCGCACCGGATTCTACTAACCAACCGCTTTGAAAGACGCAGAAGAACTCGTCAGAAAATGCAAAGGTTGTCAAATGTTCGCAAGACAAGCTCATGTGCCAGCTCACAATCTCATCTGCATCCCACCCGCTTGGCCTTTCTCTTGCTGGGGGCTGGATCAAGTAGGACCTCTCAAGAAAGCAAACGGCGGTTTCGAGTACATCTTCGTAGCAATTGACAAGTTCACCAAGTGGATTGAATACAAACCACTCGCAAAATACAGCGCAGCCAAAGCAGTCGAGTTCATCCAAGACATTATGCACCGCTTCGGCATGCCCAACCGAATCATCATAGATTTGGGCTCTCCCTTTATAGCTACAGAATTCAAAAGTTGGGCATAGGATTGTGGCTTCGTCATAGATTACATATCAGTCGCACATCCAGAAGCCAACGGACAGGTAGAAAGGGCTAATGGACTCAAACTAGCCGGATTAAAACCAAGACTGTATGAAGAGCTAGTAGACTATGGATCCAAATGGATTGAAGAATTACCTAAAGTAGTATGGGGGCTACGAACTCAAATAAGCAGAGCCACCGGATACTCGCCCTTCTTCCTAGTTTACGGATCAGAAGCCGTACTACCTGCCGACTTGATCTGGACGTCACCAAGGATAGAACAATACGACGAAGGAGAAGCAGAACACACCCGAAGATTAGAACTCGACAGTACAGAAGAAGTCAGAGTAAACGCTACCCTTCAATTAGCAAGATACCTCTAAGGATTAAGACGCCACTACAACAAGAATACCCAGCCTCGATCGCTACAAGTCGGAGACCTAGTACTAAGAAGAATACAAAAAATTGACGGACGCCATAAACTACTCAGTCCATGGGAAGGTCCTTTTATTATCACAAAGGTCACCGGACCAGGCACGTACAAGTTGATAACTGAAGAAGGAAAAGAAGTCAACAATACATGGCACATCAGCCAGCTAAGAAGATTCTACGCATGAAAACAACTCAAGGAAGAATATATATACAAGCCACAAGAGATCAATGTTCATGGTCAATAAAGATGGTGTCCCTCGACAACATGTGTATTATTATGGCTTATCAATGCTCATGATCAATAAAGATGGTTTTTCGACAACACATGTCTGGCTTTCCCCGAGTTGTTTCCAAAAAGCAAAATGACTGAAAATACGCCTGAGCATACCGGCCGAGAGCAAAAGAGCTGAAAAGATGCTTGAGCTCGCCGATGAGGGTTGCTAACAAGCTAATACCCGAACCAAAAAGCAAAATGGCTGAAAATACGCCTGAGCATCCCGACCGAGAGCAAAATAGCTGAAAAGATGCTTGAGCCCGCCGATGAGGGTAGCTAACAAGCTAACACCCGAAACAAAAAGCAAAATGGCTAAAAATACGCCTGAGCATCCCGGCCGAGAGCAAAATAGCTGAAAAGATGCTTGAGCCCGCCGATGAGGGTAGCTAACAAGCTAACACCCGAACCAAAAAGCAAAATGGCTGAAAATACGCCTGAGCATCCCATCCGAGAGCAAAATAGCTGAAAAGAAGCTTGAGCCCGCCGATGAGGGTAGCTAACAAACTAATACCCGAAACAAAAGCAAAATGGCTGAAAATACGCCTAAGCATCCCGGCCGAGAGCAAAATAACTGAAAAGATGCTTGAGCCCGCCGATGAGGGTAGCTAACAAGCTAACACCCGAAACAAAAAGCAAAATGGCTCAAAATACGCTTGAGCATCCTGGCCGAGAGCAAAATAGTTGCAAAGATGCTTGAGCCCGCCGATGAGGGTAGCTAACAAGCTAACACCCGAAACAAAAAGCAAAATGGCTGAAAATACGCCTGAGCATCACGGCCGAGAGCAAAATAACTGAAAAGATGCTTAAGCCCGCCGATGAGGGTAGTTAACAAGCTAACACCCGAAACAAAAACCAAAATGGTGAAAATCGCTTTGAGCATCCCGGCCGAGAGCAAAATAATTTGAAAAGATGCTTGAGCCCGCCGATGAGGGTAGCTAACAAGGTAACACCCGAACCAAAAAGCAAAATGGCTCAAAATATGCCTGAGCATCCCGGTCAAGAGCAAAATAGCTGAAAAGATGCTTGAGCCCGCCGATGAGGGTAGCTAACAAGCTAACACCGAAACAAAAAGCAAAATTGTTTGAAAATCGCTGAGCATCGGTGCCGAGAGCAAAATAAATGAAAAGATGCTTGAGGTCGCCGATGAGGGTAGCTAACAAGCTAACACCCAAAACAAAAAGCAAAATGGCTGAAAATACGCTTTGAGCATCTCGTAGAGAGCAAAGCAAAATTTGAAAAGATGCTTGAGCCCGCCGATGAGGGTAGCTAACAAGGTAACACCCGAACCAAAAAGCAAAATGGCTGAAAATACGCCTAAGCATCCCGGCCAAGAGCAAAATAGCTGAAAAGATGCTTGAGCCCGCCGATGAGGGTAGCTAACAAGCTAACACCCGAAACAAAAAGCAAAACGGCTAAAAATACGCCTAAGCATCCCGGTAGAGAGCAAAATAATTTGAAAAGATGCTTTGTGCTCGCCGATTAGGGTAGCTAACAAGCTAACACCAAACAAAAAGCAAAATGGCTAAAAATATACTGAGCATCCGTGAGAGAGCAAAATATTTGAAAAGATGCTTTGACCCGCCGATGAGGGTAGCTAACAAGCTAACACCCGAACCAAAAAGCAAAATGGCTGAAAATACGCCTGATTATCCCATCCGAGAGCAAAATAGCTGAAAAGATGCTTGAGCCCGCCGATGAGGGTAGCTAACAAGCTAATACCCAAAACAAAAGCAAAATGGCTGAAAATACGCCTGAGCATCCCGGCCGAGAGCAAAATAACTGAAAAGATGCTTGAGCTCCGCCGATGAGGGTAGTGACAAGCTAACACCGAACAAAAAAAGCAAAATGGTGAAAATATACGCCTCGATTATCCCATCCGAGAGCAAAATAGTGAAAAGATGCTTGAGCTCACGCCGATGAGGGTAGCTAACAAGCTAATACCCAAAACAAAAGCAAAATGGTCAAAAAATCGCTTTGAGCATCCGGCCGAGAGCAAAATAATCGAAAAGATGCTTGAGCCGCCGATGAGGGTAGCTAACAAGCTAACACCAAACAAAAAGCAAAATGGCTAAAAATACGCTTGAGCGTCCGGCCGAGAGCAAAATAATTTGAAAAGATGCTTGAGAGCGCCGATGAGGGTTGCTAACAAGCTAACACCAAACAAAAAAGCAAAATGGTGAAAATCGCTGAGCATCCCGGTGAGAGCAAAATAATCGAAAAGATGCTTAAGCCCGCCGATGAGGGTAGCTAACAAGCTAACACCGAAACAAAAACCAAAATGGTGAAAATACGCTGAGCATCCGGTAGAGAGCAAAATAAATTTGAAAAGATGCTTGAGCTCGCCGATGAGGGTAGCTAACAAGCTAACACCGAAACAAAAAGCAAAATTGCTGAAAATACGCCTGAGCAACCCGGTCGAGAGCAAAATAACTGAAAAGATGCTTGAGCCCGCTGATGAGGGTAAATAACAAGCTAACACCCTGTTAACACTGGATTTTGGTCAATTCTGGAAGATGACAGGTGGAGCCACATGCGGGAAGAAGAGTGTTCGGCAAACAAGCATGGCAGTCGGCTAAATGCTTGTGCGGTCGGTTATTACGGAAGGCGGTAACTCCATTCGGGAAAGCGAAGATGGCAAGCAAAGCCGATCGAAAAGATGAAAGTTGTAATAATAAAGGACTACGAGAGTTTGGGGCAAGGAATCGTAGTTTCCAAGTTTATTTAAGAGTTCCTTTGTAAATCGTAGTCTTTAGGACTCGTGTTTTGTCTAGGGTATAAATATTGACCCTCGACCATTGTAATAGGCGTTCACAACCAAATCAATACAACCGGCCCGTGCCAACTTTCGAGTCCTTTTTGTCGTGTCGTCGAGTTCTTGAGAGGAGTCATCGATCCGTCGACCTCCGTAAGTTCCGACAACCTTGTTATCATGTTTAGTATCATGCGGTGGATTTAGGCGTGATGCAAGTAGTCTTGTTTGTTTTCAATGATCGTCTTGGCGGATCTTTGCTTGACAATCAAGAAGTCTTTGCTTATACTTTGTTTATGAGTAGATACCGTATGTGCGGCGTTTGCTCAATATGCTTAGTGGAAGCAAAGCAGGTTATCGGCTCTATTAGATTACGGCAAAATCTAAATAGATTCATCAAGTTATCTGTGTTGCATGTTTTAAATATTTTATATATTTGTAACACACTTTTGCCCAATTTAGATTGATATTGTTCGGCCCTCTTCTATGGTTTTATTCGAGCTTCAATGATCATTACTTTCATAATACCTTTGCAAATAGATAACATGCTTGTAATGGCTGAATTATTTTAATCTAGATTGTCACATGTTGTGGGTTCATGTATGTTAATCACGTTTAAGTTTTTTGACGAAATTAGGTGTCGTGCTGCGCGAGCCTTGAGTTTTAGATTGGCTTAATCGTGTTTATCTACACGTTCCTTCTTCATGGACCCCAACTCAATTTGGATTCTTTGAGCTTGGATATGCATTAACTTTATAATCAATTTCACTTGTTCAAACATGTCTTCCCATGCATATGCATTGGCAATCGAGATCTTTCGTATGTCCATCCTCGATTAGCGAATGATTTATAAACTTGTTGGCGAGATAGCTTCCTATAGGCTGTATGTCGTTGTAAAGTAACCCGGGGCCGTATATCTGAGCTATCTGGTCTCACCGACATGTTCGGTTTGACATTTAATTATTTTATCCCTTGTCGGTTTCTTTCGAGGTCAAAGCCCGGTAGCACGTTCCGGATCACGAAGCACCGGGCACTGATTGAAGCTACGCTTTTACTTGGCTTTGTGTGTGCTTGACACGGTCGTCACATTTTATGTCAACACACTTTTTGCTTACGCCCGGTGGGACAATCTGCTAGTTCAAGATGGCATCCGAGATCAACAATGATCATATTACGGATGTAAGCATGGCGAATTGCGGATAATTACAAGGATTTAGTGCTACAAGCGTGTGAGCAATACCAGCGGAAGTGCTTGATGTCTTTTTTCAAAAACAAGAGCAATAAAGTATTTCAAAAGCAGTCAATGCCAAGGTTCTTCTTCCGCATCAAAGCTGATTACTTGAAGAGGAGGATGCTCGGGAAGATGGCAGCCACTGGTTTATAAAGCTATGGGAGAAACCATGACAAACCATCACCTGACTTTTACGAATACCTTTCGGGCAATCATGATCGAGTACTTTTGGCCCAATGGTTGATAAATACTTGAGGAAAATGTTGGACCACTTAGTGGGCGGCGGCGCTTTCAATGTTCCAAAGCATCAAGAGAAACTGTTGGAAAGGAAGTAAGCGTCGCCTTCAAATATAGGTGGATTGACTCACTTTGAAAAGCAATCACATCCCACCTATGGCGGATGACATTTGGTACCACGGAGAAGTGCCACTTTCAGCTTATAGAGTTTCTCCGGCATCAAATAGATTCTGAGAAGAATATGTATGGAGATGGATATCAAGAATTTCTTGATTACTGATTGCTATCAATCTTTGTGCAAAACCGAGGGTATAGAAGTGTTTGAGGATTGCCTTACGGAGTGCAAGTACAAGGAAACCGGGATCTAGGCATTGATGTTTTGATGCAGGATGGCTGATATGATGCAAAATCAGTTGGCTTGAAGCCAAAGAATCAATCCTATTCATACAAATCTCCTTATCGAGAATGGTACAGCAGAGTGGCATTGCCTCCAAGGGTGAAGCCTCCAGCAGATTTGACCAAGTTTTACGGTCAAGATGATACTAGTACCATAGAGCACATCGATTCGGTACTTAATGCGACTTGGAGAAAGCTGCCGGATGAAGCATGGAGGATTCGATATTTTCCTTTGTCTCTTACTGGGACCGGCTTTCACATGGTTCACGTCTCTACCAGCTCATTCCATTAGTGCGTGGGGAGAACTAGAGCGAAGTTTCATTCATATTTCTATATGGGTACCAATGAGAAGAAATTGGTTGATCTCATGAGTCGAGGATGAGAACAAATGAAACACCATTGGAGTATCTTCAGCAGATTTAGGGAGACCAAGAATATGTGTTATTCTCTAAATTTACGGATGATCAACTACACGGAATTGCTATAGTAGGAATGTTGCGAATATCGGGGAGAAGTTGTTCGGTTTAGAGTTTGATGATCTTGGTCAACTTGCACGGCGTTTAGCGACTATGAGTAATCAAGCCCAAGGATTCGAGGAGAGATAATCGCTTTCGGAAGAACAATGCCACTAATGAGGTGTATCGGGGCTTTACGGAATGAAGCGGTGAGTATATTGATGAGGATGAGATAGTTGCAATTTGAGTTAAATTGGGACAAGGAACCCACTCAAGTTAGTCAATATTTGGTTGAAACAACAAAAGGGAACCTATGATTTTGATGTTACTAAAGCGAACAGACTTTTGCATTGTTGATAAAGGAAGGGCGCATCAAGTTACGGAAGGACATCCTATGTTACGTCCCCGAAAGAGTGAAAGACAAAAAATATTGTGGCTTTCATAACACTAATTCTCATTCTATTAATGATTGCGAGAGTGTTCGAGAATGCGAATCGAAAGCTATCCAAGAGGGACATTTGAGGTTTGATGGCAAGATGAAAATTGATGATCGACCTTTTCCACAAAATATGATTTCTTTCTCTGTGAATGTGGTATCGCCAATGATCTCAAAGGTAAAGGCAAGGTGAAAGTGTTGACTTACGATAGAGCAAAAGGAGAGTGGTCTTTGTTGACCGGATCGGCAAATCACCGATGAGAGCTGCTGACATCGAGTTCGGTTTCGAGAATAGCCGAGGCGAGAAAGGTCAAACTTCAAACCCGAGTTACATCACGTATTTTGCTAAACAAGTGGCGAGAGAGAACAAGAGAAGAATCTTGTAAGAAACAATGGTTTATGGAAGAATCTGGGAGGTATGAGGAAGAAGTATCCGAAGGGAGCAAGAAGAATACATAATGAGCAGGAGGCAGTCTCATTGGGGTTGTTCGTTCTTTAGGCATTGTTGGAATGAAGGTTTGAGGTTGCACTGCAAGAAATAATTGTCCAGAGTGTAGTGCTCGATTACTCTCAGTATAGGCAATCTCGAGTCAACCGCCGTCCGTCTATGAAAGACTTGGAGCGAAGATTCACGAAGATGATCGGCGCTTAAAAATAGGTGGCTTTGAGAATCGACAAAGGAAAAGAGTTGCGAGTTCAGGTTGGATTCATGATAGAGTGCATAATGAAGAGTGACTTTTTGTAAATCGTATGGCAAAAAGGACAATGGTGTCCTCGAGGCCTAAGGAAAAGCAGAAAAAGAAGAGTACAACGATTGAGGAATAGGGAGTTGGAACAAGAAGTTGCGAAACAAAGCAAATTTGGCGTCCTAAAAAGAAGCGATGGGCGTGGTCCTTGACTAATGCTTGCATGGCTTTCTTCCTCCCATCGAGTTTATAGCTCCGAAAGCCAAGATTTCCAAGAAGAGGTGTGTACGATTTTGATGAAAGTGAATGTCGAGGATTTGATGGCTCAAACTTGTATTAACACAATGAATTTGTTTTTGATAAACCAATCAAGAATCGTCACTTGAGGCCACTCTATTTAAAGGGATATATCAATGGCAAGCCTTTAACTAAGATGTTTGTCGATGGAGGGCTGCTATCAATATCATGCCTTATACTACCTTGAGGAAACTTGGGATGACTAATGAAGAATTCTTGGCCCGACATGGTGCTTAGGGATTTTCTTTGGCAATCCTTCCGATACCGAGGTGCTATCCATGTCGGTGACTATTGGGTCAAAAACTACGATTACTACCTTTTTGTCATTGATGGCAAGGGGCATATAGTCTACTCTTGGGCAGAGATTGGATCCATGCTAATTGTTGCATTCCTTCAACTATGCATCAAATTCTCATTCAATGGGTTGGAGATGATGTTGAAGTTGTATATCTTGATAATTGATGTAAGTGTTCTTTGCCACGGAATCTACCTATTGGGAAATATGAGGCGTCGATTGTTTCTCCGGAAAAGTGTGGAAAGAAGGTCCTGTAAATGTTTTTAGCGAAGGCCAATGACCGATCAAGCGATCGGCTCTCATAGCAATTTTAATGGGAAATCCCGTCGATGGCAACAAAGGAAAGTTAGGCGTGGTTTTATGTCGGTGATAAGTTGGAAGAAATCAATGTTGGTGATGGTTCTAAGCCAAGGCGATGTATATTAGTGCAAAGTTAGACCCGAATATAAGTCAAAGTTGATAGATTTGTTGAAAGAGTTTAAAAACTGTTTTGCTTGGGATTTACGGAAATGCACGGATTGGATCGTTCCATTGTTGAGCATCGATTACCCATTAAACACAGGTTTTCGTCCTTATAAACAACCTCAAGGAAGATATACAAAGAGGAAGTATTGGCCGATGTGAAGAAGGAGGTTGAAAGGTTAATAGAAGCAAACTTTATTGCCATGCAAGTATGCGAGTGGATTTCAAATATAATCTACGGTATATAAGAAAAATGGAAAAATGAGAATTTGCATAGATTTTAGAAATCTTAATAAGGCTACTCCCATGGATGGTTACCCAATGCCGATTCTTGCCGATTCTTTGGTAGATCTGTGACGAGTTATGAAGTCATTAGTTTTATGGATGGTAATCTTTGGCTATAACCAAATTTTATGGCGATAGAAGATATTTTGAAAACTTGACTTTCGGATGTCTGGTCATATTGGTTTGTTCGAATGGATAGTCATGACGTTTGGGTTAAAGAATCTTTGGTGCAACTTATCGAGAGAGCTATGAATTATATTTTTCACGAGTTGATCGGCAAGATTGTAGAAATCTACATCGATGATGTAGTAGTCAAGTCTAGAAATCATGAAAGACATTTAGCCAATTTAAGAAAGACTACTGGAGTGCACAAGAAAGCATGGCTTGAAGATGAATCCAAACAAATGTGCCTTTGGAGTTTAATTTGGTGAGTTTTTGGGATTTTTAGTTCATAAAGGAGGAATTGAAGTTGGGAAGAAGAGCATGGAAGCAATAGACAAAGTTGTGCCGCCAACTAATCTCACGAAATTGCAATCATTGTTAGGCAAAATCAACTTTGTAAGAAGATTCATATCAATTTATCGAGAAAGAGTTTTACCCTTTTCCCTTTATTGAAGCTCAAGAAAGATCAAAAATTTGTATGGGGTGACATACAACAAAAGGCTTTTGATGAGATCAAACAATATATGAAAGCACCACTGTCTTTGGTACCTCCACAACTTGAAAAGCCTTTTAAGTTGTATGTGGTGACCGATAGCCTAACGATAGGATCGGCCCTTATGCAAGTTTGAAGGAAAAGAAAGAGTCATAGCTTATTTTAGCGAAATTTGTTAGACCCGGA
Organism: Miscanthus lutarioriparius; assembly: GCA_904845875.1. Taxonomy (NCBI): domain Eukaryota; kingdom Viridiplantae; phylum Streptophyta; class Magnoliopsida; order Poales; family Poaceae; genus Miscanthus; species Miscanthus lutarioriparius. The sequence goes on along the minus strand of CAJGYO010000008.1, from coordinate 41,909,207 downwards.
AACAAGGTATTGACTCACAGAGAAACTTTTGCTTGTGTGTATATTACTCCTGTACCAAATCATGGCACTATTTGTTGAATTCGAATGTGTGGTGGTTTCTAGTTTTGATGTAATCAAACATATGTTATCAATGCCGATTTTGAATGGAAGAATTGGCAAATGGATTTTAGCATTGTCGAATTTAATTTAAGGTATGAATCGGCAAAAGGCGGTAAAGGGTCAAATTATTGCTGATTTTATTACCCAACATCGGGATCTTTACATTGAGGCGATAAACATTGTGCCTTGGGCCTTGTTCTTGATGGATCATCTTGCAACAAAGGTGGTGGTCTTTGGTATTCTTTTGATTTCCCCACAAGGAAAAGCTTTTGAGTATCACGGTCCTATTGAATTTCATGTTACTAACAATCAAGCGAGTATGAAGCATTGCTTAGAGGGCTTGACTTCTTATAGAAGTAAAGGCCGTTCTTTGTTGAAATCTTTGGGGATTACGAGTTGGTGATTAATCAGCGGAATGGTCGATATGAATGCAAGAATAATGTGTTAAGAGAATATTATGAGGAGTGTAGAGAACTTTTGAAGAATTTTACGATAGTAACCTTGCATCATATCCTAGAGAGTACAATGAAGAAGCAAATAAGTTAGCTCAAAGGCATACGGATATCGAGAGAATCGGGAAGTTTTACTATAGAGGAAGATGTTTTAAATCTTGATCCCGGTAGATGGTGATTGGAGATCTGAAGTTACCAATTATCCGAAAAATCCATCTCAAAGGGTTTCGAAAACTTAGGTACAAAGCTCTCAAGTTTGTGTTTCTTGATGATCGGTTATATTACAAGTCCATCGATGGAGTATTGCTCAAATGCTTGAGTCGGGGAAGAGGCCAAGAAAGTGATGTATGAGGTTCACGAAGGGTTGTGTGGTGCACATCGGTCGACTTATCGGATGAAGTGGATAATTAGGAGAAGCTGGTTATTTTGGCCAACTATGTTGGAAGATTGTTTTGAATATTACAAAGGGTGTCACAATTGTCGGAAATTGGCAATATTCAAAAAGTTCGGTATCTGCTATGAATCCTATAATCAAGCCTTGGCCGTTCGAGGAGGATGGGGTATAGATTTAATTGGTGAGATCAATCCTCCTTCTAGTAAGGGACACAAATTTGTACTTTTGGCCACGGATTATTTCACCAAGTGGGTTGAGGCTATCCCTTTGAAGAAAGTAACGTCGAGAAAATATGATCAGTTTTGTTAAGGAACATATAGTTCCTGATTTGGGATTCCTCGGACTATAACAAGCGATCGGGGGACTCAATTTACTTCTTGAGAATTTTGTGACTTTGCCAAAAGTATGGGGATTAAGTTATATAATTCTTCTCCTTATTATGCACAAGCTAATGGTCAGTGAGAGGCATCAAATAAGATTATGATTAAAATTATCGAGAAGAAGATTGATGAAAAACCAAGGAAATGGCACTTGGTTCTTAATGAAACCTTGTGGGCTTACCGAATGGCTTGTCATGGATCCACTCAAGCGTCTCCCTATGAAGCTGGTTTATGGGCATCATCTTTGTACTACCATGGGAATTTACGGTTAGATTCAAAGCGAATTGTATTCTGAGAAAGAATTGGCAAAAGAAGATTATAAGAGTCGATGATGGATGAATTGGAAGATTTACATTTGATTCGTCTCAAGGCATTGGAAAATATTGAGAAAAATAAAATACGCGTTGCGGTATTATAACAAAAGGTTAATTTGAAACAATTCAGCGAGAAGGAGATTTGGTTTGGAAAAGCTGTATTGCAGTTGGGACAAAAGATAGAAGCGTTCGGCAAATGGTCTCCAAATTGGGAAGGTCCTTTCCGAATTGTAGAATGTGTGCTGGCAATGCATACATATTAAAGACTTTATTAGGAGAAGAGTTTACGAGCTATTAATGGAAGATTTCTTAAGAAATACTACCCAGTGTTGAGGTTGGTTCGTGAATATAGATCGGAAAAAACCGGCGGAAGGAAAATCGCCTTTGGCCTAGAAGATCGGATCTGAGGACTAAAAAATAGCCGATATTGTTCATATATCGCCTTTAGCCTAAAAATCAGATCTGAGATTGGAAATAGCCGATATCGTCTATATCGCTTTTTAGCACAAAATAGCCGATGTAGTTTGCATCGCCTCTAGCACAAGAATGTTTATCAAAGCTGGGATGTTTTCAGCATTTTACGGCAATCATGGCTGGGATTCTCTTGAAGAGAATCAAAAAGTAAATGTCATTCAAAGGATGAGATTATTTATAAAGTTCGTCCTAATACAAACTACTCTTCAAATAACTTGTTGAGGACGGATTGGGGTTTTTGTGATTTGGCAAGGCGTGACATGATCGTCGTGAGGCCTCCGGGCGCTCATCGATGTCGTCAACTTCGTCTGGCGTCCTCCAACAAAGCCAAGCTGGTTGGGAGGAGTAGTCTTCGTTGGTTTGGGAGGTCATTGCCGCTTGACCCGAGAGAAGCGCCGAGGTGCACACCTTGGATGACGGCTTTGATCAATGCGGCCATCCACGGCATCAAAGGCGTGCCTCGGATGTCTCCCCTTGAGCATTCACCTTGTCGGCAATCTTGTTCGCCGCCGTCTTCAAGCGGTCATTCTCCAGCGGAAAAAGTGGGCGAAAAAAGAAGAAATGGGTCGACAAGCAAAGGAAGTCGAGGGTGACAAAACTAAAATGAAAATATCAAACCGGTGATGGCGTCGTGAAATTGTTTTCATTGGTTCTCCCATTCGGCTTGATCAATGCCGAACTTCTTGGAAGACGTCGCCTAGCTCCTCCGGGGCCGTCCCTCTCTGGCGAAACTTGAGCGCCTCCTCGTGAGAGTATGGATGGTGTCGTCTGCTTGGCTCTTTGAACCCCAAGGATTGGAGTGGTAGGAGCTTGAGGAGGCTGGAAGACCCGGAGGAGCGGATGATGGAGTTCGGTTGATTTGCCGATTCTTGGAGGAAGGAGATGGTATTGGGCTGAGGTGATGACCCTATATCTGATGAATGAGAAAAGAGAAATCGAAATTAAGAGATAAACAAGGAAGTTGCAAAGGGGCAAAAAGCGAATCATACCCACGAGCCGCGGCGTATGATGATGCCTGCTTCCTTGACTTCCCGTCGGCGGGGCGCTTGCCACAGTTGCCCTTTGTTCGTCATTTGCTTTGATGGAGGTTAGGGTTTCATACGGGTGAATCGGATGAAAGAAGTGGAAGAGACGGATGTGAACGCTGAGGCGAAGATAGTGATGAAGGCCAGCGGAAAAGTCTATTTATAAGCGAAGCGAGGATCGTGGCGAGTTCCACGGGGTTGTGGGGCGAGAATCGAGCATGAGTAGGTTTTCTCCTTTTGATGGACCGTTCTTTGGGTGGGCCAGGTCTGAGTTAAGTCGAGCGTCGCTTGAATATCTCCATGATTTATTGAAGCCAACATTGTTGGCTATACCTTCACGATATTTGGATTGGATTCGTTCGGTTATCGGAAGAATGGAGACAATCGGCTATATTCTAATCGAGTAATTTAAGGGAAAATGGCGATTGCTTTTTTCCGAACGAATGAAAATAAGTGAACATAAAGTTGTTTAATCAAGGAAAAAGGGTATCACACTTAAAGTTTATTACAAGCCTAATGTCTCTTTGGTTGGAAGATGATTGATTGCTTCTATGGCTTCGATCTGATTGGCTAACATTATCTAGCACTTTTTGATCTTCATCTTGAGAACTCGGATCTTTGGACAATTTATTTTTGATCTGCTGGTCTTCTTTGATGGTGAAGCTATCTTTAGTGAAGTTGCTTCTATGTTCTTGGCAGATTGGCTATGTGGGCCTGTGAGACTGAATTTTGGCATTCAGTTCGGCTAGTTGAGCTTCTAGTCGATTTTTCATCCTCCATGGATCTCGATTCGAGGCTCCAAGGTTGCCAAAGAATTTCTCGTAGTCTGGATATGAGAGTGAAGATCTTTAATCTCCAGCTTTTTCAAAGATCTATCATCACGCAAAGCGGCCCTCAAAGATATGTTCTTGGTTGCCCTTCTCACCATAGCAAAGTGATCATCAAGATGGGCTGCAGATTCTAGGGGAGCCTTGAGAGCGAAGGATATCTTGATCAATGAGTTCAAGGAGGTCTTTTATCCAGTGCGCATCACGAACCGGTGATGGTATCCTTATTGATGAGAATAATCACTTCTTTTTAGCCGAGCTGATTCTCCGGTGACAAAGTTTGATGAGAAGTGATCTCTTCACCTTTCTCAATAATGTAGTCCTCAATAGAGAAGGAGTAGGTGGTGGTCGGTTTAGTGATGTTCTTCTAGACAAAGAGGAAGAAAGAAGGTGTTAGCCGATTGGGTAATTTTGCTAAAATATAGTATGAGACAAGGCATTACTGTTGGGGTGATTGGTCATCGGGATGGTTTATACACAGCTTCTTTGGAGGACTTGATTGAAGGTTCGGAGGAGGCGGATCTGGAGATTGATCAGGAGAAGTTTCCCTTGCCAGTTCATCTAAAATCTCATCTATTCTCAGTAAAGTAAGTGATAATGAGCATAAGAGATAGATGTTGTTAAAGAAGAAAGGAGAGGAGAATTGATTGAGCAATGTTACCTATAGTCTCATCAGGTTTATGAGCCTTTGAACCTTGACTTCATGGGTCTCTGAAATTTAGCTATCATGGATTTCTTCATCTTGATGTAGAAACTTGGGGGTTGGTTCTCTGTATTTGAGGTATTACCCGGTATGGGAATTTCGACTTGTGGCTGCAGTGGAAGGAATGAATGTAGAGATAGTCGGGCTTCTTGCTAAATGAAATGGTTGACGATAAGAAAAGCAGAAGGTTCATGCCTTAAGGGATAATCTGGCTTTCTTGGTCCTTGGTTTCTTGGGTAAGAGAAAACTTTTTGGTGTTTTCCTTTTGCTTTTTCCTCTGGAAGATCAGCATTTGAAGTAGTGAGGAGTTCTTATGAGTGCCTTTAGAGTCTTTGAATCCAAAGTTGAGAAGTTTTCATGAATTCCTTTAAGTTTGGAGCATCAAACCCCAGGCGGGTTTGGGACCAGTAGGATAATCTTGAATTGCTTTGGCGGGGAAGTAAACTCAAGATCCTGTGCATAACCGGATGTTAAAGTAAGAAGTGGATTCAAGAATAAGAAATGATGGGCATAATGAAATTACCTCACATCGGAAGCAAAATCGGGTTGCAAGTTTTTGCATAAAGAATGAACTGCTATGTTGAAGATATGAGCATGCCATTCTTGCCACCAAGAGACAAAGAGGGGATGAGCAGCATCTATTAGCCCAAATGGAGATGGTTCATATATTGGTAATTCCCATCCTAATTCAAAGACCTTCTTGGCTTCCATTCATACATTATTGCTTCCCTTGATTTTATGATTGTTGAGAAGAGGAATTTTGGGGCGGTTGGCGCATCCTAATTGTCTGGCTACCATGTTGGGATAATAGAACTCTTAGGTGGATTGTACTAATCTCCCATGATGAAATTAATTTGGCAAAGTGCAAGGTTTGATAAAGGAGTTGAAAATCTCTGTGGATTCTTGGCTTTGAACAACCAATTTCATAGCTAAACTTGCGAGAGGCAAAGTCGGATCTTCATTTTTTCCTGTAAGGAAACCAAAGCACATTGCGAATCCTTTGAAAAATAGCTTGAAGAGATGACCAATGTCTATATCAATGCTTATAGATCTTCTTTGCTTCCCCATAAGTCGACAAGCTTTAACCTTTCTTTGTCTTGCCTTGACATAGTTAAGCGAGGGAAGCTTAGGTTGAAGAGGCTCACAGGGGTTATCGATGCATATATAGTTGGAGCCACATTTGAATTAGCCACGAGGGACCATTCACACAAGAAATTTCTCCACCTTGGCACATCGAAGGGTGATCGATGCATCATATGATAAGCGAGACCTAAAAGATATTTGCCTAATGGGATCTCAGGTGCTGCAGCTAAGTCTTGACCATTACCATGTGATTCGGGGTTGGTTCATTGGATTTTCCACAAAAATGAATCTGCATAGCCACATATTCATGAAAGCTTTCAACTCTTTGTCGGAGGCGGCGCGAGATGCATTCATGTAATTACGAATATGTTTGACCCATCCACATCCAGAACTAACGGCTCTTTGATTACTCTTGCTCTTGTACTTATAAGGATATCTTGGCAATGACACATTCAAACCGGTCATCATGTATCGTCGGCTAGAGTGATGGTCATAATACCATGGCGAAGATAAAGGCATTGGTAGCGTCGGACCAAAAATGAGAAGCTGCTATCGAGAAGGAATCATTCACAGGTGTCTCTGCTAAAGATAACTCCGGACAATGGTGATGTCGACTTTCCGATGGGCTGCTTGCTCTTCTCCAACATTCTCTGTGCGATTCGCCATCCGGTGATTGGGGAAATGGCCAATTCTTGAACGTGTTTGGCCATCGGTTTGGTGAGGTAATTCCAGACTTGAAAGGAATTCTTTGAGTTTCCTTCTCAATGATTCGGAGAAGGTCGAGGATTTCCCATTGGGCCAAGGAAATAGGAGTCGGGGTTGGCGCGTAAGGGATCAAAATCGGCTCTTGTACTCCTTTAGAAGATGATTGAAATCGAGAGGGAATAAGTCAAAAGAGAGGCGGAAGGATGGGATGAAAGTTGCGAATAGAAATAAAGTTTACCTCTGGGACTTCATCACAGGTCGCCATTGAAGATTTAAAGGAGGTTCGAAATTGCGTTGAAAGATTGAAATTTTGGGCAGCCAATTTGCGGTTTTGAGCGGTGATGACCTAGGAGGATGAAAGAGCTTGTGGTCAATTTCGAGAATAAAACAACTTTTATCCCGAAATTGAGGGGGCATGTGTTAACACCTTTGGATTTTGGTCAATTACGGAAGATGACAGGTGGAGCCACATGCGGGAAGAAGAAGAGTGTTGACAAACAAGCATAAGCGGTCGGCTAAATGCTTGTGCGGTCGGTTATTACGGAAGGCGGTAACTCCATTCGGGAAAGCGAAGATGGCAAGCAAAGCCGATCGAAAAGATGAAAGTTGTAATAATAAAGGACTCGAGAGTTTGGGGCAAGGAATCGTAGTTTCCAAGTTTATTTAAGAGTTCCTTTGTAAATCGTAGTCTTTTAGGACTCGTGTTTCGTCTAGGGTATAAATATTGACCCTCGACCATTGTAATAAAGGCGTTCACAACCAAATCAATACAACCGGCCCCGTGCCAACTTTCGAGTCCTTTTGTATGCCGTGTCGTCGAGTTCTTGAGAGGAGTCATCGATCCGTCGACCTCGTAAGTTCCGACAACCTTGTTATCATGTTTAGTATCATGCGGTGGATTTAGGCGTGATGCAAGTAGTCTTGTTTGTTTTCAATGATCGTGCGGCGGATCTTTGCTTGACAATCAAGAAGTCTTTGCTTATACTTTGTTTATGAGTAGATACCGTGCGTGCGGCGTTTGCTCAATATGCTTAGTGGAAGCAAAGGCAGGTTATCGGCTCTATTAGATTACGGCAAAATCTAAATAGATTCATCAAGTTATCTGTGTTGCATGTTTTAAATATTTTATATATTTGTAACACACTTTTGCCCAATTTAGATTGATATTGTTCGGCCCTCTTCTATGGTTTTATTTGAGCTTCAATGATCATTACTTTCATAATACCTTTGCAAATAGATAACATGCTTGTAATGGCTGAATTATTTTAATCTAGATTGTCACATGTTGTGGGTTCATGTATGTTAATCACGTTTAAGTTTTTTGACGAAATTAGGTGTGTCGTATGCGCGCGACCTTGAGTTTTAGATTGGCTTAATCGTGTTTATCTACACGTTCCTTCTTCATGGACCCCAACTCAATTTGGATTCTTGAGCTTGGATATGCATTAACGCATAATCAATTTCACTTGTTCAAACATGTCTTCCATGCATATGCATTCGGCAATCAGATCTTTACGTATGTCCATCCTCGATTAGCGAATGATTTATAAACTTGTTGGCGCACACGACTTCCTATAGTCATGTATGTCGTTGTAAGTAACCGAGGGCCGTAAATACAGGCTATGCGGTCTCACCCGACATGTTCGGTTTGACATTTAACTATTTTATCCCTTGTCGGTTTCTTTCAGTCAAACCGACCGCGCGTTCCGGATCACGAAGCACCCGGGCACCTGATTGAAGCTACGCTTTTCGGCTTGCTGTGTGTGCGGCACAGTGCGTCACATTTTGTGTCAACACACCCAAAACAAAAAGCAAAATGACTGAAAATACGCCTGAGCATCCCGACCGAGAGCAAAATAAATGAAAAGATGCTTGAGGCCGCCGATGAGGGTAGCTAACAAGCTAACACCCAAAACAAAAAGCAAAATGGCTGAAAATACGCCTGAGCATCCCGGCCGAGAGCAAAATAGTTGAAAAGATGCTTGAGCCCGCCGATGAGGATAGCTAACAAGGTAACACCCGAACCAAAAAGCAAAATGGCTGAAAATACGCCTAAGCATCCCGGCCAAGAGCAAAATAGCTGAAAAGATGCTTGAGCCCGCCGATGAGGGTAGCTAACAAGCTAACACCCGAAACAAAAAGCAAAACGGCTAAAAATTTGCCTAAGCATCCCAGCCGAGAGCAAAATAGCTGAAAAGATGCTTGTGCCCGCCGATGAGGGTAGCTAACAAGCTAACACCCGAAACAAAAAGCAAAATGGCTAAAAATACGCCTGAGCATCCCGGCCGAGAGCAAAATAGCTGAAAAGATGCTTGACCCCGCCGATGAGGGTAGCTAACAAGCTAACACCCGAACAAAAAAGCAAAATGGCTGAAAATACGCCTGATTATCCCATCCGAGAGCAAAATAGCTGAAAAGATGCTTGAGCCCGCCGATGAGGGTAGCTAACAAGCTAATACCCAAAACAAAAGCAAAATGGTGAAAAAATCGCTGAGCATCCCGGCCGAGAGCAAAATACCTGAAAAGATGCTTGAGCCCGCTGATGAGGGTAGCTAACAAGCTAACACCCGAACCAAAAAGCAAAATGGCTGAAAATACGCCTGATTATCCCATCCGAGAGCAAAATAGCTGAAAAGATGCTTGAGCCCGCCGATGAGGGTAGCTAACAAGCTAATACCCAAAACAAAAGCAAAATGGCTGAAAATACGCCTGAGCATCCCGGCCGAGAGCAAAATAACTGAAAAGATGCTTGAGCCCGCCGATGAGGGTAGCTAACAAGCTAACACCCGAAACAAAAAGCAAAATGGCTAAAAATACGCTTGAGCATCCCGGCCGAGAGCAAAATAGCTGAAAAGATGCTTGAGCGCGCCGATGAGGGTTGCTAACCAGCTAACACCCGAAACAAAAAGCAAAATGGCTGAAAATACACCTGAGCATCCCGGCCGAGAGCAAAATAACTGAAAAGATGCTTAAGCCCGTCGATCAGGGTAGCTAACAAGCTAACACCTGAAACAAAAACCAAAATGGTGAAAATACGCTGAGCATCCGGCCGAGAGCAAAATAATTTGAAAAGATGCTTGAGCCCGCCGATGAGGGGTAGCTAACAAGGTAACTCCAGAACAAAAAAGCAAAATGGTGAAAATATGCTCGAGCAACCCGGCCAAAAGAGCAAAATAGTGAAAAGATGCTTGAGCTCCGCCGATGAGGGTAGCTAACAAGCTAACACCAAACAAAAAGCAAAATGGTGAAAAATACGCCTTAGCATCCCGCCGAGAGCAAAATAGCTAAAAAGATGCTTGAGCTCATGGATGTGGTAGTAGCTAACAAGCTAACACCCAAAACAAAAAGCAAAATGGCTAGAAATACGCGCTGAGCATCCGGTGAGAGAGCAAAATAACTGAAAAAGATGCTTGAGCTCATTGATGAGGGTAGCTAACAAGCTAACACCAAACAAAAAGCAAAATGGCTGAAAATACGCCTTAGCATCCCGGCCGAGAGCAAAATAGCTAAAAAGATGCTTGAGCCCGCCGATGACGGTAGCTAACAAGCTAACACCCGAAACAAAAAGCAAAACGGCTAAAAATACGCCTAAGCATCCCGACCGAGACACAAAATAGCTGAAAAGATGCTTGTGCCCGCCGATGAGGGTAGCTAACAAGCTAACACCCAAAACAAAAAGCAAAATTATTTGAAAATACGCTGAGCATCCGGCCGAGAGCAAAATAGCTAAAAAGATGCTTGAGCCCGCCGATGAGGGTAGCTAACTAGCTAACACCAAACCAAAAAGCAAAATGGTGAAAAATACGCTGAGCATCCCGGCCGAGGGCAAAATAATGAAAAGATGCTTGAGCTCGCCGATGAGGGTAGCTAACAAGCTAACACCAAACAAAAAACAAAATGGTGAAAATACGCTGAGCATCCTCAAGGAGAGCAAAATAGTGAAAAGATGCTTGAGCTCATTGCCGATGAGGGTAGCTAACAAGCTAACAAATCAAACAAAAAGCAAAATGGCTGAAAATACGCTGAGCATCCGGTAGTGGGCAAAATAATTGAAAAAGATGCTTGAGCTCGCCGATGAGGGTAGCTAACAAGCTAACACCAAACAAAAAGCAAAATGGTGAAAATACGCTGAGCATCCGGTAGAAAGCAAAATAGTTGAAAAGATGCTTGAGCTCGCCGATGAGGGTAGCTAACAAGCTAACACCAACCAAAAACAAAATGGTGAAAAATACGCTGAGCATCTCGGCCGAGAGAGAGCAAAATATTTGAAAAGATGCTTGAGCCCACCGGAGAGGGTAGCTAACAAGCTAACAAACCAAACAAAAAGCAAAATGGTGAAAATACGCTGAGCATCCGGTAGAGCAAAAATAATCAAAAGATGCTTGAACTCACCGATGAGGGTAGCTAACAAGCTAACACCAAACAAAAAGCAAAATGGTGAAAAAAATACGCTGAGCATCCGGCCGAGAGCAAAATAAGTGAAAAGATGCTTGAGCTCGCCGATGAGGGTAGCTAACAAGCTAACACCAAACAAAAAGCAAAATGGCTAAAAATACGCTGAGCATCTCGGAGAGGCAAAATAATCGAAAAGATGCTTGAACTCGCCGCCGATGAGGGTAGCTAACAAGCTAACACCAAACAAAAAACAAAATGGTGAAAATACGCTGAGCATCCCAAGGAGAGCAAAATATTTGAAAAGATGCTTGAGCCCGCCGATGAGGGTAGCTAACAAGCTAACACCAAACAAAAAAAGCAAAATGGCTAAAAATACGCTTTGAGCGTCGGCCGAGAGCAAAATAATAAAAGATGCTTGAGCGCCGATGAGGGGTAGCTAACAAGCTAACACCAAACAAAAAGCAAAATGGTGAAAATACGCTGAGCATCCCGGCCGAGAGCAAAATAATCGAAAAAGATGCTTAAGCTCGCCGATGAGGGTAGTTAACAAGCTAACACCAAACAAAAACCAAAATGGTGAAAATACGCTGAGCATCCCGGTAGAGAGCAAAATAAGTGAAAAGATGCTTGAGCTCGCCGATGAGGGTAGCTAACAAGGTAACACCAACCAAAAAAGCAAAATGGTGAAAATATGCCTCGAGCATCCGGTCAAGAGCAAAATAGTTGAAAAGATGCTTGAACCCGCCGATGAGGGTAGCTAACAAGCTAACACCCAAACAAAAAGCAAAATGTGAAAATACGCTGAGCATCCATCACGAGAGCAAAATAAATGAAAAGATGCTTGAGGTCACCGATGAGGGTAGCTAACAAGCTAACACCCAAAACAAAAAAGCAAAATGGTGAAAATACGCTTTGAGCATCTCGGCCGAGAGCAAAATAGTGAAAAAGATGCTTGAGCCCGCCGATGAGGGTAGCTAACAAGGTAAAACCCAAACAAAAAAGCAAAATGGTTGAAAATACGCCTAAGCATCCGGCCAAGAGCAAAATAATGAAAAAGATGCTTGAGCTCGCCGATGAGGGTAGCTAACAAGCTAACACCAAAACAAAAAAGCAAAAATGGCTAAAAATACGCCTAAGCATCCCAAAGTAGAGAGCAAAATAGTTGAAAAAAAGATGCTTGTGCCCGCCGATTAGGGTAGCTAACAAGCTAACACCCGAAACAAAAAGCAAAATGGCTAAAAATACGCCTGAGCATCCCGGCCGAGAGCAAAATAGCTGAAAAGATGCTTGACCCCGCCGATGAGGGTAGCTAACAAGCTAACACCCGAACAAAAAAGCAAAATGGCTGAAAATACGCCTGATTATCCCATCCGAGAGCAAAATAGTGAAAAAGATGCTTGAGCTCGCCGATGAGGGTAGCTAACAAGCTAATACCAAAAAAAAAAGCAAAATGGTGAAAATACGCTGAGCATCCCGGCCGAGAGCAAAATAAGCTGAAAAAGATGCTTGAGCTCGCCGATGAGGGTAGCCGACAAGCTAACACCACCAACCAAAAAGCAAAATGGTGAAAATACGTCGATTATCCCATCCGAGAGCAAAATAATTTGAAAAGATGCTTGAGAGCCGCCGATGAGGGTAGCTAACAAGCTAACACCCAAAACAAAAGCAAAATGGTGAAAATACGCTGAGCATCCCGGCCGAGAGCAAAATAATCTGAAAAGATGCTTGAGCTCGCCGATGAGGGTAGCTAACAAGCTAACACCAAACAAAAAGCAAAATGGCTAAAATACGCTTTGAGAGCATCCGGCCGAGAGCAAAATAATGAAAAAGATGCTTGAGAGCGCCGATGAGGGTTGCTAACAAGCTAACACCAAACAAAAAAGCAAAATGGTTGAAAATACGCTGAGCATCCGGCCGAGAGCAAAATAATGAAAAGATGCTTAAGCCCACCGATGAGGGTAGCTAACAAGCTAACACCAAACAAAAAACCAAAATGGTGAAAATACGCTCGAGCATCCTGGCCGAGAGCAAAATAGTGAAAAGATGCTTGAGCTCGCCGATGAGGGTAGCTAACAAGCTAACACCAAACAAAAAGCAAAATTGGTGAAAATATACTCGAGCAACCCCTGCCCGAGAGCAAATAAGCTGAAAAAGATGCTTGAGCCGCTGATGAGGGTAAATAACAAGCTAACACCCAAAACAAAAAGCAAAATGATGAAAATACGCTGAGCATCCCACCGAGAGCAAAATAAATGAAAAGATGCTTGAGTCCGCCGATGAGGGTAGCTAACAAGCTAACACCCAAAAACAAAAAGCAAAATGGTGAAAATACGCTTTGAGCATCCGGGCCGAGAGCAAAATAGTTGAAAAAAGATGCTTGAGCCCGCCGATGAGGATAGCTAACAAGGTAACACCCCAAACAAAAAGCAAAATGGTGAAAATACGCCTAAGCATCCCGCCAAGAGCAAAATAATCAAAAGATGCTTGAGCTCGCCGATGAGGGTAGCTAACAAGCTAACACCAAACAAAAAGCAAAATGGCTAAAAATTTGCCTAAGCATCCCAGTAGAGAGCAAAATATTTGAAAAAGATGCTTGTGCTCGCCGATGAGGGTAGCTAACAAGCTAACACCAAAACAAAAAAGCAAAATGGCTAAAAATACTGAGCATCCCGGCCGAGAGCAAAATATTTGAAAAAGATGCTTGACTCGCCGATGAGGGTAGCTAACAAGCTAACACCAAAACAAAAAGCAAAATGGTGAAAATACGCTGATTATCCCATCCGAGAGCAAAATATTTGAAAAGATGCTTGAGCTCCGATGAGGGTAGCTAAAAAGCTAATACCAAAAAAAAAGCAAAATGGTGAAAATACGCTCTGAGCATCCAGCCGAGAGCAAAATAATCTGAAAAGATGCTTGAGCTCTGGCCGATGAGGGTAGCTAACAAGCTAACACCCAAAAAAAGCAAAATGGCTGAAAATACGTCTCGATTATCCCATCCGAGAGCAAAATAGTGAAAAAGATGCTTGAGCTCCGCCGATGAGGGTAGCTAACAAGCTAATACCCAAAACAAAAAGCAAAATGGTGAAAAATACACTGAGCATCCCGGCCGAGAGCAAAATAATGAAAAAGATGCTTGAGCTCGCCATGATGAGGGTAGCTAACAAGCTAACACCAAACAAAAAGCAAAATGGCTAAAATATACGCTGAGCATCCCGGCCGAGAGCAAAATAATTTGAAAAGATGCTTGAGCTAGCGCCGATGATGGGGTAAGCTAACAAGCTAACACCAAACAAAAAGCAAAATGGCTGAAAATACGCTGAGCATCCCTACCGAGAGCAAAATAAGCGAAAAAGATGCTTAAGCTCGCCGATGAGGGGTAGCTAACAAGCTAACACCAAACAAAAACCAAAATGGTGAAAATACGCTGAGCATCCCGGCCGAGAGCAAAATAATTTGAAAAGATGCTTGAGCTCCGATGATGAGGGTAGCTAACAAGCTAACACAAAACAAAAAGCAAAATTGTTGAAAATACGCTGAGCATCCCGGCCGAGAGCAAAATAGCTGAAAAAAGATGCTTGAGCAGCTGATGAGGGTAGATGAGGTAAATAAAAAAGCAAAATGGTGAAAATACGCTTAACTGAGCACCGGATTTTGGCAAAAATTCGAAGATGATGATGTGGAGCCACATGCGTGAAGAAGAGTAACAAGCAAACAACGCAAAGCGGTCGGCTGAAAATGCTTGTGCGGTCGGTTATTCCGAAGGCGGTAACTCCATTCTTGAGAAAGCGAGAAGATGGCAAGCAAAGCCGATCAAAAAGATGAAAGTTGTAATAATAAAGGACTCAAGAGTTTGGGGCAAGGAATCGTAGTTAACAAGTTTATTTAAGAGTTCCTTTGTAAATCGAAAGTCTTTTAGGACTCGTGTTTCGTCTAGGGTATAAATATTGACCCTCGACCATTGTAATATACGCTGAGTCACAACCAAATCAATACAACAAGCCCCGATGCCAACTTTCGAAAATCGTCCGAGCATCGGTCGCCGCAAAGTTTCTTGAGAGGAGTCATCGATCCGTCGACCTCCGTAAGTTCCAACAACCTTGTTATCATGTTTAGTATCATGCGGTGGATTTAGACGTGATGCAAGTAGTCTTGTTTGTTTTCAATGATCGGCGGCGGATCTTTGCTTGACAATCAAGAAGTCTTTGCTTATACTTTGTTTATGAGTAGCAAATACTGAAAAGATGCAGCTGAGCGTTTGCTCAATATGCTTAGTGGAAGCAAAAATGGTGAAAATCGGCTCTATTAGATTACGAGGCAAAATCTAAATAGATTCATCAAGTTATCCTGTGTTGCATGTTTTAAATATTTTATATATTTGTAACACACTTTTGCCCAATTTAGATTGATATTGTTCGAAAAGCTTCTATGGTTTTATTCGAGCTTCAATGATCATTACTTTCAAAATACCTTTGCAAATAGATAACATGCTTGTAATGAGAGCAAAATAATTGAATTATTTTAATCTAGATTGTCACATGTTGTGGGTTCATGTATGTTAATCACGTTTAAGTTTTTTTTGACGAAATTAGCTTGTGTCGTAAATAACAAGCTAACACCAAAAACAAAAAGCGCTTGAGTTTTAGATTGCTAACAAGCTTAATCGTGTTTATCTAAATACGTTCCTTCTTCATGGACCCCAAATAATTTGGATTGTTGAGCTTGGATATGCATTAACGCATAATCAATTTCAAACTTGTTCAAACATGTCTTCCCATGCATATGCATTCGGCAATGAGATCTTTGAGGGTATGTCCATCCAAAACGAAAAAGCAAAATGATTTATAAACTTGTTGGCGAGAGCAAAATACTAAAAATTCCTGATATAGTCAGATGTCGTTGCTAGGTGGCCCGTGGTCAGAATACGGAATCAAAATGGTCTCACCCGACATGTTCCGGTTTGACATTTAAGATGTTTATCCCTTGTCGCGCCGATGAGGGTAGTGTCAAGCTAACACCGGCACGTTCCGGATCAAAAAGCACCCGGCACTGATTGAAGCTAAACAAAACTAGTTGAAAAGATGCATAAAGGCGTCACGATGAGGGTGTCAACAACTAACCCAAAACAAAAAGCAAAATGGCTGAAAATACGCCTGAGCATCCCGGCCGAGAGCAAAATAACTGAAAAGATGCTTGAGCCCGCCGATGAGGGTAGCTAACAAGCTAACACCCGAAACAAAAAGCAAAATGGCTGAAAATACGCCTGAGCATCCCGGCCGAGAGCAAAATAGCTGAAAAGATGCTTGAGCCCGCCGATGAGGGTAGCTAACAAGCTAACACCCGAAACAAAAAGCAAAATGGCTGAAAATACGCCTGAGCATCCCGGCCAAGAGCAAAAAATAGTGAAAAGATGCTTGAGCCCGCCGATGAGGGTAGCTAACAAGCTAACACAAAACAAAAAAGCAAAATGGCTAAAAATTTGCCTAAGCATCCCATACCGAGAGCAAAATAATGAAAAGATGCTTGTGCTCGCCGATGAGGGTAGCTAACAAGCTAACACCAAACAAAAAAGCAAAATGGCTAAAATACGCTGAGCATCCCGCCGAGAGCAAAATAGTGAAAAAGATGCTTGATCCCGCCGATGAGGGTAGCTAACAAGCTAACACCAAACAAAAAAGCAAAATGGTGAAACGCGCGCTGATTATCCCATCCGAGAGCAAAATAATTTGAAAAAGATGCTTGAGCTCGCCGATGAGGGTAGCTAACAAGCTAATACCCAAAACAAAAGCAAAATGGCTGAAAATACGCCTGAGCATCCCGGCCGAGAGCAAAATAACTGAAAAGATGCTTGAGCCCGCCGATGAGGGTAGCTGACAAGCTAACACCCGAACCAAAAAGCAAAATGGCTGAAAATACGTCTGATTATCCCATCCGAGAGCAAAATAGCTGAAAAGATGCTTGAGCCCGCCGATGAGGGTAGCTAACAAGCTAACACCCAAAAAAAAAAGCAAAATGGTGAAAATACGCTGAGCATCCCGGCCGAGAGCAAAATAATGAAAAAGATGCTTGAGCTCGCCGATGAGGGTAGCTAACAAGCTAACACCAAACAAAAAGCAAAATGGCTAAAAATACGCTTGAGCATCCCTACGAGAGCAAAATAATTTGAAAAAGATGCTTGAGAGCCGCCGATGAGGGTTGCTAACAAGCTAACACCCAAAACAAAAAGCAAAATGGTGAAAAATACACCGAGCATCCGGCCGAGAGCAAAATAACTGAAAAAGATGCTTAAGTTCGTCGATGAGGGTAGCTAACAAGCTAACACCAAACAAAAAGCAAAATGGCTGAAAATACGCTGAGCATCCCGGTAGAGAGCAAAATAATTTGAAAAAAGATGCTTGAGCCGCCGATGAGGGTAGCTAACAAGGTAACACCCCAAACAAAAAGCAAAATGGTGAAAATATGCTCGAGCATCCCGGCCAAGAGCAAAATAGTGAAAAGATGCTTGAGCTCGCTGATGAGGGTAGCTAACAAGCTAACACCAAACAAAAAGCAAAATTGGTTGAAAATACGCCTTAGCATCATCCCTGACCGAGAGCAAAATAGCTAAAAGATGCTTGAGCTCGCTGATGAGGGTAGCTAACAAGCTAACACCAAACAAAAAGCAAAATGGATTAAAAATACGCCTGAGCATCCCGGCCGAGAGCAAAATAACTGAAAAGATGCTTGAGCCCGCCGATGAGGGTAGCTAACAAGCTAACACCCGAAACAAAAAGCAAAATGGCTGAAAATACGCCTTAGCATCCCGGCCGAGAGCAAAATAGCTAAAAAGATGCTTGAGCCACTGATGAGGGTAGCTAACAAGCTAACACCAAACAAAAAAGCAAAATGGGTTAAAATACGCCTAAGCATCCCAATGAGAGACACAAAATAGTGAAAAAGATGCTTGTGCTCCCGATGATGAGGGTAGCTAACAAGCTAACACCCAAAACAAAAAAGCAAAATGGTTGAAAATACGCTGAGCATCCCGGCCGAGAGCAAAATAGCTAAAAAGATGCTTGAGCCCGCCGATGAGGTTAGCTAACAAGCTAACACCAAACAAAAAGCAAAATGGTGAAAATACGCCTGATCATCGGCCGAGAGCAAAATAGTCTGAAAAGATGCTTGAGCTCACTGATGAGGGTAGCTAACAAACTAATACCAAAACAAAAGCAAAATGATCAAAAATACGCTGAGCATCCCGGCCGAGAGCAAAATAACTAAAAAGATGCTTGAGCTCGCTGGATGAGGGTAGCAAACAAGCTAACACCAAACAAAAAACAAAATGGTGAAAATACGCTGAGCATCCCATGGAGAGCAAAATAGCTGAAAAAGATGCTTGAGCTCATTGATGATGAGGGTAGCTAACAAGCTAACAAATCAAACAAAATGCAAAATGGTGAAAATACGCCTGAGCATCCGGGCCGAGAGCAAAATAATCAAAAAGATGCTTGAGCTCGCCGATGAGGGTAGCTAACAAGCTAACACACATCAAACAAAAAGCAAAATGGTGAAAATACGCTGAGCATCCCGGCCGAGAGCAAAATAACTGAAAAAGATGCTTGAGCTCACGATGAGGGGGAAGCTAACAAGCTAACAACCAAAACAAAAAGCAAAATGGTGAAAATACGCTGAGCATCCGGTAGAGAGCAAAATAATGAAAAAGATGCTTGAGCTCCGCCGATGAGGGTAGCTAACAAGCTAACACCAAACAAAAAGCAAAATGGTGAAAATACGCGCTGAGCATCCCGGCCGAAAGCAAAATAGCTGAAAAGATGCTTGAACTCGCCGATGAGGGGAAGCTAACAAGCTAACACCAAAAAAAAACAAAATGGTGAAAATACGCGCTGAGCATCCGGCCGAGAGAGCAAAATAATTTGAAAAGATGCTTGAGCCCACCGATGAGGGTAGCTAACAAGCTAACAAATCAAACAAAAAGCAAAATGGTTTGAAAATACGCTGAGCATCCCGGCCGAGGCAAAATAATCTGAAAAAGATGCTTGAACCCGCCGATGAGGGTAGCTAATAAGCTAACACCAAACAAAAAAGCAAAATGGTCGAAAATACGCTGAGCATCCGGCCGAGAGCAAAATAATGAAAAGATGCTTGAGCCTCGATGATGAGGGTAGCTAACAAGCTAACACCAAAACAAAAAGCAAAATGGCTAAAAATACGCCGAGCATCCGGCCGAGGGCAAAATAATCTGAAAAAGATGCTTGAACCGCCGATGAGGGTAGCTAACAAGCTAACACCAAACAAAAAACAAAATGGTGAAAATACGCTGAGCATCTCAGGAGAGCAAAATAGTGAAAAGATGCTTTGAGCTCGCCGATGAGGGTAGCTAACAAGCTAACACCAAACAAAAAAAGCAAAATGCTTGAAAATACGCTGAGCATCCCGGCCGAGAGCAAAATAAATGAAAAGATGCTTGAGTCAGCATGGATGAGGGTAGCTAACAAGCTAACACCCAAAAAAAAAAGCAAAATGGTGAAAATACGCTGAGCATCTCGGGCCGAGAGCAAAATAGTGAAAAAGATGCTTGAGCTGAGCTCAGATGATGAGGGTAGCTAACAAGGTAACACCAAACAAAAAGCAAAATGGTGAAAATACGCCTAAGCATCCCGGCCGAGAGCAAAATAGTGAAAAAGATGCTTGAGCTCGCCGATGAGGGAAGCTAACAAGCTAACACCAAAAAAAAAAGTAAAATTATTTGAAAATACGCTTTAGCATCCCACGAGAGCAAAATAGCTAAAAAGATGCTTGAGCTCGCCGATGAGGGTAGCTAACAAGCTAACACCCAAAACAAAAAGCAAAATGGTGAAAATACGCCCGAAAGCATCCCGGCCGAGAGCAAAATAATGAAAAAGATGCTTGAGCTCGCCGATGAGGGTAGCTAACAAGCTAACACCAAACAAAATGCAAAAATGCTAAAAATACGCTAAGCATCCCAGTGAGAGCAAAATATTTGAAAAGATGCTTGAGCTCGCCGATGAGGGTAGCTAACTAAAGCTAACACCAAACAAAAAAGCAAAATGGCTAAAAATACGCCTGAAGCATCCCACGAGAGAGCAAAATAGCTAAAAGATGCTTGACCTCGTAATGAGGGTAGCTAACAAGCTAACACACAAAACAAAAAGCAAAATGGTCAAAAAATCGCTGAGCATCCCATCCGAGAGCAAAATAGCTGAAAAAGATGCTTGAGCTCGCCGATGAGGGTAGCTAACAAGCTAATACCCAAAACAAAAAGCAAAATGGTGAAAATACGCTGAGCATCCCGGCCGAGAGCAAAATAATCGAAAAAAGATGCTTGAGCTCACCGATGATGAGGGTAGCTAACAAGCTAACACCAAACAAAAAGCAAAATGGCTAAAATACGCTAGAGCATCCGGCCGAGAGCAAAATATTTGAAAAAGATGCTTGAGCTCGCCGATGAGGGGTAAGCTAACAAGCTAACACCAAAAAAAAAAGCAAAATGGTTTGAAAATACGCTGAGCATCCGGTAGAGAGCAAAATAATCAAAAAGATGCTTAAGCCCGCCGATGAGGGTAGCTAACAAGCTAACACCAAACAAAAAAACCAAAATGGTGAAAATACGCCTGAGCATCTCCGGCCGAGAGCAAAATAATTTGAAAAAGATGCTTGAGCCCGCCGATGAGGGTAGCTAACAAGGTAACACCCAAACAAAAAGCAAAATGGTCAAAATATGCTACCGAGCATTCCGGCCAAGAGCAAAATATTTGAAAAGATGCTTGAGCTCACCGATGAGGGTAGCTAACAAGCTAACACCAAACAAAAAGCAAAATGGCTGAAAATACGCTTTAGCATCCTGGCCGAGAGCAAAATAGTGTTTGAAAAGATGCTTGAGCCTCGCCGATGAGGGTAGCTAACAAGGTAACACCGAAAAAAAAAAGCAAAATGTTTGAAAAAAATACTGAGCATCCCGGCCGAGAGCAAAATAATAAGCTGAAAAGATGCTTGAGCTCGCCGATGAGGGTAGCTAACAAGCTAACACCAAACAAAAAGCAAAATGGTGAAAACGCCTTAGCATCCCGGCCGAGAGCAAAATAGCTAAAAAAGATGCTTGAGCCCGCCGATGGGGTAGCTAACAAGCTAACACCAAACAAAAAGCAAAATGGCTAAAAATACGCCTAAGCATCCCGACCGAGACACAAAATAGCTGAAAAGATGCTTGTGCCCGCCGATGAGGGTACCTAACAAGCTAACACCCAAAACAAAAAGCAAAATGGCTGAAAATACGCCTGAGCATCCCGGCCGAGAGCAAAATAGCTAAAAAGATGCTTGAGCTCGCCGATGAGGGTAGCTAACAAGCTAACACCCGAAACAAAAAGCAAAATGGCTGAAAATACGCTGATCATCCCGGCCGAGAGCAAAATAAGTGAAAAAGATGCTTGAGCTCACTGATGAGGGTAGCTAACAAACTAACACCAAAACAAAAAGCAAAATGGTGAAAATACGCTTTGAGCATCCCGGCCGAGAGCAAAATAACTAAAAAGATGCTTGAGCCCGCTTGATGAGGGTAGCTAACAAGCTAACACCCAACAAAAAACAAAATGGTTGAAAATACGCGCTGAGCATCCCGGCGAGAGAGCAAAATAGTGAAAAAGATGCTTGAGCTCGCCGATGAGGGTAGCTAACAAGCTAACAACCAAACAAAAAGCAAAATGGTGAAAATACGCTGAGCATCCGGCCGAGAGCAAAATAATTGAAAAGATGCTTGAGCTCGCCGATGAGGGTAGCTAACAAGCTAACACCAAAAAAAAAAGCAAAATGGTGAAAATACGCTGAGCATCCCGGCCGAGAGCAAAAATAGTTGAAAAGATGCTTGAGCTCAGCTGGCTGCCGATGAGGGTAGCTAACAAGCTAACACCCCAAACAAAAAACAAAATGGTTGAAAATACGCGCTGAGCATCCCGGAGGAGAGCAAAAATAATGAAAAGATGCTTGAGCAGCCCACCGATGAGGGTAGCTAAACAAGCTAACAACCAAACAAAAAGCAAAATGCTTCAAAAAATACGCTGAGCATCTCAAATGAGAGGCAAAATAAGCTGAAAAAGATGCTTGAACCCGCCGATGAGGGTAGCTAACAAGCTAACACCAAACAAAAAGCAAAATGGTGAAAATACGCGCTGAGCATCCGGCCGAGAGCAAAATAATTTGAAAAGATGCTTGGAGCCTCGCCGATGAGGGTAGCTAACAAGCTAACACACCAAACAAAAAACAAAATGGTGAAAAAATACGCTGAGCATCCGGCCGGAGAGCAAAATATTGAAAAGATGCTTGAGACCGCCTGATGAGGGTAGCTAACAAGCTAACAAACCAAACAAAATGCAAAATAAATTGAAAATACGCTGAGCATCCCGGGCCGAGGGCAAAATAATCTGAAAAGATGCTTGAGCACGCCGATGAGAGTTGCTAACAAGCTAACACACACCAAAACAAAAAGCAAAATGGTGAAAATACGCTGAGCATCCCCGGCCGAGAGCAAAATAATCTGAAAAGATGCTTAAGCTCGCCGATGAGGGGGTAGCTAACAAGCTAACACCAAAACAAAAACCAAAATGGTGAAAATACGCTGAGCATCCGGCCGAGAGCAAAAATATTTGAAAAGATGCTTGAGCCCGCCGATGAGGGTAGCTAACAAGGTAACACCAGAACAAAAATCAAAATGGTGAAAATACGCTGAGCATCCGGCCAAGAGCAAAATAATTTGAAAAAGATGCTTGAGCCCGCCGATGAGGGTAGCTAACAAGCTAACACCAAACACAAAAAGCAAAATGGCTGAAAATACGCCTTAGCATCCCGGCCGAGAGCAAAATAGCTAAAAAGATGTTTGAGCCCGCCGATGAGGGTAGCTAACAAGCTAACACCCAAAACAAAAAGCAAAATGACTGAAAATACGCCTGAGCATCCCGGCCGAGAGCAAAATAGCTGAAAAGATGCTTGAGCCCGCCGATGAGGGTAGCTAACAAGCTAACACCCAAAACAAAAAGCAAAATGGCTGAAAATACGCCTTAGCATCCCGGCCGAGAGCAAAATAGCTAAAAAGATTCTTGAGCCCGCCGATGAGGGTAGCTAACAAGCTAACACCCAAAACAAAAAGCAAAATGGCTGAAAATACGCCTGAGCATCCCAGCCAAGAGCAAAATAACTGAAAAGATGCTTGAGCCCGCCGATGAGGGTAGCTAACAAGCTAACACCCGAAACAAAAAGCAAAATGGCTGAAAATACGCCTGAGCATCCCGGCCGAGAGCAATATAGCTGAAAAGATGTTTGAGCCCGCCGATGAGGGTATCTAACAAGGTAACACCCGAACCAAAAAGCAAAATGGCTGAAAATATGCCTGAGCATCCCGGCCAAGAGCAAAATAGTTGAAAAGATGCTTGAGCCCGCCGATGAGGGTAGCTAACAAGCTAACACCCAAAACCAAAAGCAAAATGGCTGAAAATACGCCTGAGCATCCCATCCGAGAGCAAAATAGCTGAAAAGATGCTTGTGCCCGCCAATGAGGGTAGCTAACAAGCTAACACACGAAACAAAAAGCAAAATGGCTGAAAATACGCCTGAGCATCCCGGCCGAGAGCAAAATAGCTGAAAAGATGCTTGAGCCCGCCGATGAGGGTAGCTAACAAGCTAACACCCGAACCAAAAAACAAAATGGCTAAAAATACGCTCGAGCATCCTTAAGGGAGAGCAAAATAAATTTGAAAAAAGATGCTTGAGCCCGCCGATGAGGGTAGCTAACAAGCTAACAACCGAAACAAAAAGCAAAATGGCTGAAAATACGCCTGAGCATCCCGGCCGAGGGCAAAATAACTGAAAAGATGCTTGAGCCCGCCGATGAGGGTAGCTAACAAGCTAACACCCGAAACAAAAAGCAAAATGGCTGAAAATACGCCTGAGCATCCCGGCCGAGGGCAAAATAACTGAAAAGATGCTTGAGCTCGCCGATGAGGGTAGCTAACAAGCTAACACCAAACAAAAAAAAAAATGGTGAAAATACGCTGAGCATCCGGTAGAGAGCAAAATAGTGAAAAGATGCTTGAGCCCACCGATGAGGGTAGCTAACAAGCTAACAACCAAACAAAAAAGCAAAATGGTGAAAATACGCTGAGCATCCGGCCGAGGGCAAAATAATCTGAAAAGATGCTTGAACTCGCCGATGAGGGTAGCTAACAAGCTAACACCAAACAAAAAGCAAAATGGCTAAAAATACCTGAGCATCCCACCGAGAGCAAAATAGTGAAAAAGATGCTTGAGCCCGCCGATGAGGGTAGCTAACAAGCTAACACCAAACAAAAAACAAAATGGTGAAAATACGCTGAGCATCCATGGAGAGCAAAATATTTGAAAAGATGCTTGAGCTCGCCGATGAGGGTAGCTAACAAGCTAACAACCAAAACAAAAAGTAAAAATGGTTGAAAATACGCTGAGCATCCGGTGAGGGCAAAATAATGAAAAAGATGCTTGAGCACGCCGATGAGGGTTAAGCTAACAAGCTAACACCAAAACAAAAAGCAAAATGGTGAAAATACGCTGAGCATCCCGGCCGAGAGCAAAATAACGAAAAAAGATGCTTGAGCTCACCGATGAGGGTAGCTAACAAGCTAACACCAAAAAAAAACCAAAATGGTGAAAAATACGCCTGAGCATCCCTACCGAGAGCAAAATAGTGAAAAAAGATGCTTGAGCTCGCCGATGAGGGTAGCTAACAAGGTAACACCCAACCAAAAAGCAAAATGGTGAAAATACGCTGAGCATCCGGCCAAAAGCAAAATAGTGAAAAGATGCTTGAGCTCATTGATGAGGGTAGCTAACAAGCTAACACCAAACAAAAAGCAAAATTGTTTGAAAATACGCTTTAGCATCCGGGCCGAGAGCAAAATAGCTAAAAAGATGCTTGAGCTCGCCGATGATGGGGTAGCTAACAAGCTAACACCCAAAACAAAAAGCAAAATGGTGAAAATACGCTGAGCATCCTGGGTAGAGAGCAAAATAGTGAAAAGATGCTTGAGCCCGCCGATGAGGGTAGTTAACAAGCTAACACCCAAAACAAAAAGCAAAATGGCTTAAAATACGCCTTAGCATCCCGACCGAGAGCAAAATAGCTAAAAAGATGCTTGAGCCCGCCGATGAGGGTAGCTAACAAGCTAACACCCAAAACAAAAAGCAAAATGGTTGAAAAATACGCCTGAGCATCCGTACCAAGAGCAAAATAATGAAAAGATGCTTGAGCCGCTGATGAGGGGTAGCTAACAAGCTAACAACCAAACCAAAAGCAAAATGGCTGAAAATACGCCTGAGCATCCCATCCGAGAGCAAAATAGCTGAAAAGATGCTTGTGCCCGCCAATGAGGGTAGCTAACAAGCTAACACACGAAACAAAAAGCAAAATGGCTGAAAATACGCCTGAGCATCCCGGCCGAGAGCAAAATAGCTGAAAAGATGCTTGAGCCGCCATGATGAGGGTAGCTAACAAGCTAACACCAACAAAAAACAAAATGGTGAAAATACGCTGAGCATCCCGGCGAGAGCAAAATAATAGCTGAAAGGATGCTTGAGCTCGCCTGATGAGGGTAGCTAACAAGCTAACAACCAAAACAAAAAGCAAAATGGTGAAAATACGCGCTGAGCATCCGGCCGAGGGCAAAATAATTGAAAAGATGCTTGAGCCGCCGATGAGGGTAGCTAACAAGCTAACACCAAACAAAAAGCAAAAAATGGCTGAAAATACGCGCTGAGCATCATCCGGCCGAGGGCAAAATAAATCTGAAAAAGATGTTTGAGCCCGCCGATGAGGGTATCTAACAAGGTAACACCCGAACCAAAAAGCAAAATGGCTGAAAATATGCCTGAGCATCCCGGCCAAGAGCAAAATAGTTGAAAAGATGCTTGAGCCCGCCGATGAGGGTAGCTAACAAGCTAACACCCAAAACCAAAAGCAAAATGGCTGAAAATACGCCTGAGCATCCCATCCGAGAGCAAAATAGCTGAAAAGATGCTTGTGCCCGCCAATGAGGGTAGCTAACAAGCTAACACACGAAACAAAAAGCAAAATGGCTGAAAATACGCCTGAGCATCCCGGCCGAGACAAAAAATAGTGAAAAGATGCTTGAGCTCGCCCGATGAGGGTAGCTAACAAGCTAACACCAAGAAAAAAAACAAAATGGTGAAAATACGCTGAGCATCCCGTGAGAGCAAAATAGTGAAAAAGATGCTTGAGCTCGCCGATGAGGGTAGCTAACAAGCTAACACCAAACAAAAACAAAAAGCAAAATGGGTGAAAATACGCTGAGCATCCCACGAGGGGCAAAATAATTGAAAAGATGCTTGAGCTCGCCGATGAGGGTAGCTAACAAGCTAACACCAAACAAAAAGCAAAATGGTGAAAATACGCTGAGCATCCCATCCGAGAGCAAAATAGTGAAAAAGATGCTTGAGCTCGCCGATGAGGGTAGCTAACAAGCTAACACCGAAAACAAAAAGCAAAATGGTGAAAATACGCTGAGCATCCGGTAGAGAGCAATATAGCTGAAAAGATGTTTGAGTCCGCCGATGAGGGTATCTAACAAGGTAACACCCGAACAAAAAAGCAAAATGGCTGAAAATATGCCTCAGCATCCCGGCCAAGAGCAAAATAGTTGAAAAGATGCTTGAGCCCGCCGATGAGGGTAGCTAACAAGCTAACACCCAAAACAAAAAGCAAAATGAATTTGAAAATACGCTGAGCATCCCATCCGAGAGCAAAATAATTTGAAAAAGATGCTCGTGCCCGCCAATGAGGGTAGCTAACAAGCTAACACACGAAACAAAAAGCAAAATGGTGAAAATACGCTGAGCATCCGGTAGAGAGCAAAATAAATTTGAAAAGATGCTTGAGCTCGCCGATGAGGGTAGCTAACAAGCTAACACCAAACAAAAAAAAAACAAAATGGTGAAAATACGCTGAGCATCCGGCGGAGAGCAAAATAGTGAAAAAGATGCTGAGAGCCGCCGATGAGGGTAACAAGCTAACAAGCTAACAAAACCAAACAAAAAGCAAAATGGTGAAAATACGCTGAGCATCCGGTAGAGGCAAAATAATTGAAAAGATGCTTGAGCTCGCTGATGAGGGTAGCTAACAAGCTAACACCAAACAAAAAGCAAAATGGCTGAAAATACGCTGAGCATCATCACGTGAGGGCAAATAAGCTGAAAAAGATGCTTGAGCTCCGCCGATGAGGGGGTAGAAGCTAACAAGCTAACACCAAAACAAAAAGCAAAATGGTGAAAATATACTGAGCATCCCGCCGAGAGCAAAATAGTGAAAAGATGCTTGAGCCCACCGATGAGGGTAGCTAACAAGCTAACAAATCAAACAAAAAGCAAAATGGTGAAAATACGCTGAGCATCCGGCCGAGGGCAAAATAATCAAAAGATGCTTGAACTCGCCGATGAGGGTAGCTAACAAGCTAACACCAAACAAAAAGCAAAATGGCTAAAAATACGCTGAGCATCCCGACGAGAGAGCAAAATAGTGAAAAGATGCTTGAGCTCGCCGATGAGGGGGTAGCTAACAAGCTAACACACCAACAAAAAAACAAAATGGTGAAAATACGCTGAGCATCCGCGGGAGAGCAAAATAGTGAAAAGATGCTTGAGCTCACTTGATGAGGGGTAGCTAACAAGCTAACAACCGAAACAAAAAGTAAAATGGCTGAAAATACGCCTGAGCATCCCGGCCGAGGGCAAAATAACTGAAAAGATGCTTGAGCACGCCGATGAGGGTTGCTAACAAGCTAACACCCGAAACAAAAAGCAAAATGGCTGAAAATACGCCTGAGCATCCCGGCCGAGAGCAAAATAACTGAAAAGATGCTTAAGCCCGCCGATGAGGGTAGCTAACAAGCTAACACCCGAAACAAAAACCAAAATGGCTGAAAATACGCCTGAGCATCCCGGCCGAGAGCAAAATAGCTGAAAAGATGCTTGAGCCCGCCGATGAGGGTAGCTAACAAGGTAACACCCGAACCAAAAAGCAAAATGGCTGAAAATACGCCTGAGCATCCCGGCCAAGAGCAAAATAGCTGAAAAGATGCTTGAGCCCGCCGATGAGGGTAGCTAACAAGCTAACACCCGAAACAAAAAGCAAAATTGCTGAAAATACGCCTTAGCATCCCGGCCGAGAGCAAAATAGCTAAAAAGATGCTTGAGCCCGCCGATGAGGGTAGCTAACAAGCTAACACCCAAAACAAAAAGCAAAATGACTGAAAATACGCCTGAGCATCCCGGCCGAGAGCAAAATAGCTGAAAAGATGCTTGAGCCCGCCGATGAGGGTAGCTAACAAGCTAACACCCAAAACAAAAAGCAAAATGGCTGAAAATACGCCTTAGCATCCCGACCGAGAGCAAAATAGCTAAAAAGATGCTTGAGCCCGCCGATGAGTGTAGCTAACTGTAACACCCTAAAAATTGCCCCTTTTGAAATAGAGTTAAAATGATTGAAATTCGAATTTTCATGCACATGAAATATAGGAAAATAAAAGAATTTCATTAAATTAAAATACATCATAAGGTAGCAACATGTTTGAACATACATGCCATTGCATTTGATTTTATTGGTTGAGTGGTTTTAGATGAAAAGTCAAAATGGTTGAAATGCTCTTGAAATAAAATTGAAAATGGCTTTGAAATAAAAGAAAAGGAATTAGGAAATAAAAGAATTTAAAAAGTTGTATAAATTATTTTAGAAAACTTACTAAAATTTACTCACTTTTCTTGGAAGTGAAAAGTATATTCAAAACTCTAATTGAATTTGCATTTAGTTTACTTTTGAATTGGCCTTGAAAACTAAATAGGAAAAAGATTTTAAATTGGAAAATATCCTTTCTTTCTATTTTGGCCCAACCTCGAACCGGACGGCCCAAACACCCCCTCCTTCCTTTAAGCCTGCTCCGCTCATTACTGGCGCCCGGCCCGCGCTCGGCTAATTGCTCGGCTGATCGCCGCTCGGTGACCCACTAACGCTGCCCGCCACCGCTTGCGCAGACTCGTCCGCTCGGCTTTTCGGCACACGCGACGCGCTTTGCTCTCACTACACCGCGGGTCCCGCCTGTCAGAACCGCCTCCCTCCACTTTCCTTCTTCCCGATGCCCTTTCCTCTTTCTCGCCCGTCGATGGCGCGCAGCCCCAAACGGCAAGCCACCATGACAAATCTCTTCCAAAAGGCAAGTGCCCGCCCTGCTCCCCTTCCTTCTCGCCGCGCCGGCATCCACCCGCCTTATAAAAACCCGAGCCGCGCCCGTCTTCTCTCTTTTTCCGTCCGCTCGAAGCTCGTGACTCACCGCCAGCCAGTAGCTCATTGTTCGATGCTCGAACCTTGCCGCCGACGACGTCCCGAGCTCCGTCAGACTTCGCCTGCCCGCGCCCAGAGGGTACCTCCCTATTTTGTTTTGGTCACGTTTGGTTGGATTCACCTCACCCGCACCTCCCTCTCTCTCCAGACGCCGCCGCCCGCCGTCGACCCCCCCGTCGAAGCCTTCCAGACGCCGAGACCACTCCCTTCGACCCCGCGCAGTGAGATCCTCCACCTACCCGTGCTCTCCTTTCATTGAATAACGCTCAGAAGGCCAGATCAACGAGTTGCCGACCCCTTGACCATATGCGCGCCGCCATGGGCAAATCATCCCGACGCGCTATCCCCGCCCTCGGTTCGCATCCGAACGTGTTCGCGATTTCCCGTAGATCGCTCCGGTGTGTTCGGTCTTCTCCGAGGAGGTCCGGAACGCCCCCCGACGCCCGCCGCCGTGCTTGGTTCGCCGCCGGCCATGGCGTCCTCACCGGAGGTGCCGTGCAGCCGCCAGGAACCCCCCCCGTACATGTCTGCACCGTTAGATCTAGCACGAACAGCCACGATTAGATCTTACCCTTTCGGATCATAACCGGTCCACCGTGGCCATGGGCTCGGTCCACCGCGCCAAGTCAACAAGGCGTCCACTGCACGCACGTGGCACACAGCGCAACAGCGTCTTTGCCACGTGGTCGCTTTCGGTCGGCCAGCTTGATCACCAAGCCGATCAAGCCACACATGTTTTGCAGAAAGGCCCCCGGATTTCCAAGTAACTAACCCGCGCTCCGATTCAGTTCAAAATGATTTCTTTTAGGTCCTGTTTTTATTCGGTTAGAACCCTGTGTTTTCCAGAAATAGTACGCCCAGTCCAAAATCCATTTAAATTCAGATTTTAAATGTTTTAAATTCAATTTTGAGTTCAATTAATTACAGAAATGCCACTGAACCTTATTTCATGCGTAACTTTTGTGTTTTAAGTCTGATTTGATCCGTTCGAATTGCGTTAGGACCATATTTACGTTTTCTACATGTTTATACAACTGTTAGGCATGTTTTCAACACTTGAAATTCATGAGTAGATTTAATCTATTATTTAATTAAAGCAAAACTTGTTTAAATCATAACTTATTCATTCTAACTCCGAAATAGTCCGTTCAAGTTGCGTTTGTTTCGTAACATCGAGATCTACGTATTAGTAATGATGTTTACTATATTACTATTTCATAAAAATCATAGTTTAAATCATATCTTGATTAAAGATTATACAACTGAGTTTTATACATAAAATATGATATGTTTTACTTTTGTTTTATAATTCAAATCTAAAGTTGACTTAATATAATCTATATTATTTATAAACATCTTTTGTATATGAATTCATATAGTTAACATAAATGAAGCCTATAACTTTCTTTTCCACGTATTAAAGCAAATCTTTCGGTAGATGTATCTTTTTCATCGTAGCTTCTATTAGCGTGCCTCTCGCGACTGTGTGTTCGTAGTGATGCGTAGAATCGTATATCAATCTCTTTTACTTATTTTTCTATGATTGGTGTACTATTCTGATATAGATGCAACTGTATGCTATGCATGTATGTGTATGGATGTTTGTGTGGTGTTCTACGATTGTCCAGTCGGTGAGATACACGTGGTGATCCAGAAGAAGAAGAAAGACATCAAAGATTAAAGCTTACCGAAGGATCGGTGTATAAGGCAAGTATAGCATGGGATTATCCTTGTTACCTATTCACACTTAAACACATAATTCATATTGCATGTGTCTACCTTGATTGCCAAATAGGATATCCTAGATATTTGATATCTTGTTCCTTGAAAACCTTTGGGATAATGCATTGGGATAGTTATTGCTAGTGCTTAATCAAAACCATGATCTTGTAACTTGACTAATGATATATGCAATAAACATTAAAACATGACTTTTTAGTAACATGGACACAGGGGGCTGAAGTGTTTATATGCTTTGATTCCTCTCCCTAAGGACTTATCTGTAAGGCGATCATCCGGGACTTTGACAAGACAATTTGTGAGGGCCATATGGCTCGGGCTTTAGCTCAAGATGAGGATCTTTTCTAGCTTGTTAGTGGTTACCTTTGAGGCGCTGGGGTATGTTTCCTTTGTTGCTAGGAAGTGTGTACCGTGGTCTGCGATGCCCACGCTTGCCACTCCTAGAGATGGGCCACATCGCTGGCTGCCCTAACATGTTAGACGAATTCTTTGAAAGGCTTTATAGTGAACCCCGCCGACCTTCCTTGGAAGTGGGTCAAGAGAATAGCTACCTCGGGCAAAAGGGTAAATCACAACTCACAAAGTGAACGTGTACAAACTCTGCAGAGTATAAAAAAGTTATAACAACCGTAGTGCTCACGGACACAGCTGACCTTGGACCCTTATGGAATAGAGATGATCACTAATGGATAATGATGATGATCTGATAATTAATTGTTTATGCTATACATTATTCATGTTTACACGATCATGTGTTTATGGGAATGATAAATTCTTTGCCACTCAATTGCTTAAAAAGATGACCTATTAAAGCTAATCG
Organism: Miscanthus lutarioriparius; assembly: GCA_904845875.1. Taxonomy (NCBI): domain Eukaryota; kingdom Viridiplantae; phylum Streptophyta; class Magnoliopsida; order Poales; family Poaceae; genus Miscanthus; species Miscanthus lutarioriparius. Next base: position 41,877,411 of record CAJGYO010000008.1, on the reverse strand, counting down.
CGAAGAAACCGATGTCGACCTTTTGAGCCTCATGAACCCCATGATATAATTGTTAAGTACGACATGTACTTACGCTTGCTTTACTTTTCTATACATTGGATAAAAATCCCGGATGGGTACCAGATTCTTTGGTTTGGAGGAGTTAGGCTTGTGGTCAACCGGTCGATCGTCCACGTGGATTTGGAGTCTTCACCGGAAGATCGGAGTCAACTTTTCATTTGTCTTTACTCTGAGGTTATTTTCCTTTTTACTAATACGTTATGTAATAAGTATTGTCTCTTGATATTATCCTTATTTGTGGCTATATGTGAGATTTGACTTCCTGGGCTCACATATAGTGTGTATCTGGTTTTGTCTTTAAAACCGGGTGCTACAAAGTGGTATCAGAGCGATACTGACTGTAGGACGCAAGCCTAGTTAGAACTGGACGTCTTATCATGCTTTTATCTTTGCTTAGTTCTTGCTTTCTCTCTAACCTTGTTATTTGCTAAAATTTATGCTCACTTCAGCCTCTGTCTGTTATGAAAACTTTGTCTCTATTCTCAATCCTCTATCCTTGTCTATATAGATGGAACGTAATGAGATAACTGCCAACGTCAAAGGTCAGGAGGCCGAAGCTACGTTGCCCTTGACTACATTCGACAAGGAGAAGCTTGTAGCTGTGCAACAACAAGCACTAGAAGGAATGACTCAACCTTGGAGCTTCCAACAGCGCTTGCCACAATGTCAAACCAACATACCAAAGGGACCAGTGAAGAGACAAGTAGTAGAAGCTTGGAAGAATATGAACTCCAATGAAGATATTGGAAGAATGGCACATGGATGCCAGGATCACCCACAGCAGAAGCAAGAACAGAAGGTCCAGAAGAAACAGGAGCAAGGAAGTAAAGCAAAGAAAAACTACATCCAAGGAAGATTGAATAATATGGATATGACTACCATTCATGGAGCTAAGGAGGTTGTGTATGGTTTCATTCTAGTAAACTCAACTCCCGCCACAGTGCTGTTTGACCCTAGAGCTTCACATTCGTTTATCTCTAGTGCATACGTAAAGGAACATAAGATAACTATGCTTCCAATGAGGAGACCAGTGATAGTTAAGACCCCAGAAGGAGAAATGAAGGCAAACCGCATGTGCCCAAGAGTTAGTCTTAACATCAAAGGAGTAAAATTTGAAGCAAACCTCATTGTATTAGAGTTAGTAGACATTGATGTCATTCTTGGAATAGGATGGCTATCTGCTTGTAAAGGAGTGATCAAGTATGCCCAACGTTCAGTACTTCTAACCGCACCGTCAGGAGAAAGAATTGAGTATGAAGGTATTCAGCCTGTACCTGAGGACAATGTGGATAAGAAGAGAAAGGAGATCTCACCAGAGTCAGAATCAGGAAGTCAACATTTGAGTTCTATTACATCGTCACATCCAACTCCAATCCCTAGTCAGTTAAACTCAGACTCTAAAGAATTGGAGGTTTCTCAAGCTAAGGTTACTCCAGTCTTTCCACATGAGGTATGCATAGATGGGTGGACAATCACCTACACGGAGTTTCAACCCCGAAAGATCAAGCGAGCTAAAAAGCGGTCTAGTCAAACAAAGATGAACTTACAGAGTCAGCAAGCTGACAATACTCTAAACAACAATTTTGTGGAGTATGACATCACTAAAGATCTAGCTAAGAGAAAGTGTTATCATTGCCAACAGGAAGGACATTATGTTAAATCTTGCCCACAGAAGAATCAACAAGTACACCATGGAAGCAGCCAGAGTCAGATCACAACCGGACTATCACCAGGAAGTGTTAGTGATACCCAACCCAAAAGAAGCATATGGTGAAATTGATGTAGTGAATGATGTGTCACTCCCATGTGAGAGATGTCCCTGTAATCATGCCATTTTTAAGAAATAGGAGTTGTGCCCCTTATGTAATAAAAACGATAGTATCGCAAGTTGAGTCGATAATTGAGTTGTGCATTTTTAAGTGCTTTATTGATTTGTCATTATGTTATGCTTGTTTTGCATCTTTGTAATGATTGCAATGATTTTGTTGGGTGTTCCCACAATTTCATTTAGTTTATAGGCCTAAGGTATAAGGATTAATGAAATAAATAGTTGGATTACGGTTTTCTTTTGTTTTTCCTACCCCGTCTTCGGAGCAGCCTGTCTTTATCAGTTCATATCTCTGATTTTGGACGATAAAAAAAATCCTGAGGAAAATTCTAAACAACAGTAGACTGCAATCACAAGAGGATGCAAGCTAAGCTTTGGCATTCCCTACCTTACCTTATCTTAAGGGGGGTAGTCAAGAGGAAGAATTGGTAAGATGAAGTAGCATACGTTCGAGTTCGCACAGCGGAAATCAGAGTGCGCAGCGGAAGCGTGGTGGTACACAAGGATGTAAGAGAGAACTCAGAGTTTCAATGAGTTTTGGTTAGAAGTTCAAGAAAAGTTTATCCAAGACCAACAAGATGTTGATAAAGTTACCGAAGAAGCTTTTAAGCTTTTTTTTTTTGGATCAAGAGACCTCAGCCAAGTGTTTAAAGGAGTCCAAGAGGTCAAAGTAAAGCCTAAGTATTAGCTTTGATAGATCAGGACAAGAGTTTTGTATCTACAATAATGCATCTTGTGAAGGTGTGGGATGTGTCCTTATACAAGAAGAAAAGTAGTGTCTTGCTTGTTAAGTCAGCTAAGGAAGCGTGATGGGCCAATAACCCACAGGTTCCCAGGATCATTAAGGTTTTGAAGGTTGGTGATAGATTCTCTTCGGACCAAGAAGATAAGGAAGCCTTATTGAAAGGTGAACATATGAGGAAAAAGAATTATGGCCTAGTGCTTAGGGTTACCTGAGAGTTGTTCAAGGTACCTGTCAAAATTTTGGAATTGGTTAGGCAAATTACTTGGAGTAAGGGCAACATGTATGCAAAGTAAAGTGGATCTTTATCAAGATGAAGGAACTGCAAGAGAAAGTGAAGAAGAATCCAAGGATGGAGTATTCCCATCTCTTAGTCGACGTCTTCTGAATCTCGAGGACGAGATTCATCTTAAGGGGGGTAGAATTGTAACACCTAAAAATTGCCCTTTTGAAATAGAGTTAAAATGATTGAAATTGAATTTTCATGCACATGAAATATAGGAAAAAAAAGAATTTCATTAAATTAAAATACATCATAAGGTAGCAACATGTTTGAACATACATGCCATTGCATTTGATTTTATTGGTTGAGTGGTTTTAGATGAAAAGTCAAAATGGTTGAAATGCTCTTGAAATAAAATTGAAAATGGCTTTGAAATAAAAGAAAAGGAATTAGGAAATAAAAGAATTTAAAAGTTGTATAAATTATTTTAGAAAACTTACTAAAATTTACTCACTTTTCTTGGAAGTGAAAAGTATATTCAAAACTCTAATTGAATTTGCATTTAGTTTACTTTTGAATTGGCCTTGAAAACTAAATAGGAAAAAGATTTTAAATTGAAAATATCCTTTCTTTCTATTTTGGCCCAACCTCGAACCGGACGGACCAAAGACCCCCTCCTTTTCCCCCTTCCTGCTCAGCTCGTCGACTATTGTGGCGCCCGGCCGCGCTTCATCAAGCTTGCTCGGCGGCTGATCTGTTTCAATGACCCTGCCTATGACCGCTTGCTGCCCCTTTTGGTCCGCTCGGCTTTTCAGTAGCCGCACGCGCTTTGCTCTCACTACACCGCTGGTCCCTTTGTCGAACCGCCTCCCTCCACTTTCCTTCTTCCCGATGCCCCTTTCCTTTCTCTGCCCGTCGATGGCGCATTTCAAACGGCAAGCCACCGCGACAAATCTCTTCCGCAAGGCAAGTGCCGCGCCCTGCTCCCCTTCCTTCTACGCCCGCCCACCCGCCTATAAAACCCGAGCCGCGCCCCGTCTCTCTCTTTCCGTCGCTCGAAGCTCGCACTCACTGCCGCCAGTAGCTCATTGTTCCGATGCCTCGAACCTTGCCGCTTGACGACGGCGTCCCCGAGCTCCGTCGTACTTTCGCGCCCCGCCAGTAGGTACCTCCTATTTTGTTTTTGGTCACGTTTTGGTTGGATTCACCTCACCCGCACCTCCTCTCTCTCCAGACGTCGCCGCCATTGCCGTCGACCCGCCCGTCGAAGCCTTCCAGACGCCGAGACCACTCCTTCGACCCCGCAGGTGAGATCCTCCACCTACCGTGCTCTCCTTTCATTGAATAACGCTCAGTGGCCAGTATCAACGAGTTGCCGACCCGCCCGACCATGGCGCGCGCGCCGTGGCCGTCATCCCGACGCTATCCCGCCCTCGGTTCGCATCCGAACGTGTTCGCGATTTCCGTAGATCGCTCCGGTGTGTTCGGTCTTCTCCGAGGAGGTCGGAACGCCCGACGCCCGCCGCCGTGCTTGGTTCGCCGCCCGCCATGGCGTCCTCACCGGAGAGGTGCCGTGGCAACCGCCGAGAACCCCGTACATATTCTCGCACCGTTAGATCTAGCACGAACAGCCACGATTAGATCTTACCCTTCGGATCATAACCGGCCCATCGTGGCCATGGGCTCGGTCCACCGCGCCAAGTCGGTAGCGTCCACCAGACGCTGTGGCACACAGCGCCAACAACGTCTTTGCCGCCACGGCGCTTTCGGTCGGCCAGCCAGCGGTCACCAATGATCAAGCCACACATGTTTTGCAGAAAGGCCCCCGGATTTCCAAGTAACTAACCCGCGCTTCGATTCAGTTCAAAATGATTTCTTTTAGGTCCTGTTTTTATTCGGTTAGAACCTGTGTTTTCCGAAATATAATACATGATCCAAAATCCATTTAAATTCAGATTTTAAATGTTTTAAATTCAATTTTGAGTTCAATTAATTCTGAAATGCTGCTGAACCTTATTTCATGCGTAACTTTTGTGTTTTAAGTCTGATTTGATCCGTTCGAATTGCGTTAGGACCATATTTACGTTTTCTACATGTTTATACAACTGTTAGGCATGTTTTCAACACTTGAAATTCATGAGTAGATTTAATCTATTATTTAATTAAAGCAAAACTTGTTTAAATCATAACTTATTCATTCTAACTCCGAAATAGTCCGTTCAAGTTGCGTTTGTTTAGTAACATCGAGATCTACGTATTAGTAATGATGTTTACTATATTACTATTTCATAAAAATCATAGTTTAAATCATATCTTGATTAAAGATTATACAAGCTGAGTTTTATACATAAAATATGATATGTTTTACTTTTGTTTTATAATTCAAATCTAAAGTTGACTTAATATAATCTATATTATTTATAAACATCTTTTGTATATGAATTCATATAGTTAACATAAATGAAGCCTATAACTTTCTTTTCACGTATTAAAGCAAATCTTTCGGTAGATGTATCTTTTCATCGTAGCTTCTATTAGCGTGCCTCTCAGCGATTGTGTGTTCGTAGTGATGCGTAGAATCGTATATCAATCTCTTTTACTTATTTTTCTATGATTGGTGTACTATTCTGATATAGATGCAACTGTATGCTATGCATGTATGTGTATGGATGTTTTGTGTGTTCTACGATTGTCCGATCGGTGAGATACACGTGGTGATCAGAAGAAGAAGAAAGACATCAAAGATTAAAGCTTACAGAAGGATCGGTGTATAAAGGCAAGTATAGCATGGGATTATCCTTGTTACCTATTCACACTTAAACACATAATTCATATTGCATGTGTCTACCTTGATTGCCAAATAGGATATCCTAGATATTTGATATCTTGTTCCTTGAAAACCTTTGGGATAATGCATTGGGATAGTTATTGCTAGTGCTTAATCAAAACCATGATCTTGTAACTTGACTAATGATATATGCAATAAACATTAAAACATGACTTTTTAGTAACATGGACACAGGGGCTGAAGTGTTTATATGCTTGATTCCTCTCCCTAAGGACTTATCTGTAGCGATCATCCAGGACTTACAAGATAAATTGTGAGGGCCATATGGCTCAGCTTTAGCTCGATATGAGGATCTTTTCTAGCTTGTTAGTGGTTACCTTTGAGGTATGGGGTATGTTTCCTTTTTGCTAGGAAGTGTGTACCGTCTTTGCGATGCCCACGCTTGCCACTCCTAGAGATGGGCCACATCGCTGGCGGCCCTAACATGTTAGACGAATTCTTTGAAAGGCTTTATAGTGAACCCTGCCGACCTTCCTTGGAAGTGGGTCAAGAGAATAGCTACCTCGGGCGAAAGGGTAAATCACAACTCACAGTGAACGTGTACAAACTCTGCAGAGTATAAAGCATTATAATGGTAGTGCTCACGAGACACAGCGGCCTTGGACCCTTATGGAATAGAGATGATCACTAATGGATAATGATGATGCGATAATTAATTGTTTATGCTATACATTATTCATGTTTACACGATCATGTGTTTATGGGAATGATAAATTCTTTGCCACTCAATTGCTTAAAAAGATGACCTATTAAAGCTAATCGTGATAAACCGAGTGTCGCCTTTTGAGCCTCATGAACCCCATGATATAATTGTTAAGTACGACATGTACTTACGCTTGCTTTTTACTTTTCTATACATTGGATAAAAATCCGGATGGGTACCAGATTCTTTGGTTTGGAGGAGTTAGGCTTGTGGTCAACCCGATCGATCGTCCTGTGGATTTGGAGTCTTCACCGGAAAGATCGGAGTCAACTTTTCACTGTCTTTACTCCGAGGTTATTTTCCTTTTTACTAATACGTTATGTAATAAGTATTGTCTCTTGATATTATCCTTATTTGTGGCTATATGTGAGATTTGACTTACGGGCTCACATATAGTGTGTATCTGGTTTTGTCTTTAAAACCGGGTGCTACAAAGTGGTATCAGAGCGATCATCGTTCGTAGGACATAAAGCCTAGTTAGAACTGGACGTCTTATCATGCTTTTATCTTTGCTTAGTTCTTGCTTTCTCTCTAACCTTGTTATTTGCTAAAATTTATGCTCACTTGACCTACATGCATTATGAAAACTTTGTCTCTATTCTCAATCCTCTATCCTTGTCTATATAGATGGGGCGTAATGAGATAAGCGCCAACGTCAAAGGTCGAGGCCGAAGCTACGTTGCCCTTGACTACATTCGACAAGGAGAAGCTTGTAGGCTGTGCAACAACAAGCACTAGAAGGAATGACTCAACCTTGGAGCTTCCAGTAGCTTGCCACAATGTCAAACCAACATACCAAAGGGACGGTGAAGAGACAAGTAGTAGAAGCTTGGAAGAATATGAACTCAATGAAGATATTGGAAGAATGGCACATGGATGCCGAGGATCACCCACAATGAAGCAAAACAGAAGGTCCGGAAGAAAGCAGGAGCAAGGAAGTAAAGCAAAGAAAAACTACATCCAAGGAAGATTGAATAATATGGATATGACTACCATTCATGGAGCTAAGGAGGTTGTGTATGGTTTCATTCTAGTAAACTCAACTCCATACAGTCTTTGTTTGACCCTAGAGCTTCACATTCGTTTATCTCTAGTGCATACGTAAAGGAACATAAGATAACTATGCTTCCAATGAGGAGACCGGTGATAGTTAAGACCCCGGAAGAAGGAGAAATGAAGGCAAACCGCATGTGCCCAAGAGTTAGTCTTAACATCAAAGGAGTAAAATTTGAAGCAAACCTCATTGTATTAGAGTTAGTAGACATTGATGTCATTCTTGGAATAGGATGGCTATCTGCTTGTAAAGGAGTGATCAAGTATGCCCAACGTTAAATTACTTCTAACCGCACCGTCGGGAGAGAAAGAATTGAGTATGAAGGTATTCACTGTGCACTGAGGACAATGTGGATAAGAAGAAAGGGAGATCTCACAGTCGTAATCGGGAAGTCAACATTTGAGTTCTATTACATCGTCACATCCAACTCCAATCCCTAGTCAGTTAAACTCAGACTCTAAAGAATTGGAGGTTTCTCAAGCTAAGGTTACTCCAGTCTTTCCACATGAGGTATGCATAGATGGGTGGACAATCACCTACACGGAGTTTCAACCCCGAAAGATCAAGCGAGCTAAAAAGCGGTCTAGTCAAACAAAGATGAACTTACAGAGTCAGCAAGCTGACAATACTCTAAACAACAATTTTGTGGAGTATGACATCACTAAAGATCTAGCTAAGAGAAAGTGTTATCATTGCCAACAGGAAGGACATTATGTTAAATCTTGCCCACAGAAGAATCAACAAGTACACCATGGAAGCAGCCAGAGTCAGATCACAACCGGACTATCACCAGGAAGTGTTAGTGATACCCAACCCAAAAGAAGCATATGGTGAAATTGATGTAGTGAATGATGTGTCACTCCCATGTGAGAGATGTCCCTGTAATCATGCCATTTTTAAGAAATAGGAGTTGTGCCCCTTATGTAATAAAAACGATAGTATCGCAAGTTGAGTCGATAATTGAGTTGTGCATTTTTAAGTGCTTTATTGATTTGTCATTATGTTATGCTTGTTTTGCATCTTTGTAATGATTGCAATGATTTTGTTGGGTGTTCCCACAATTTCATTTAGTTTATAGGCCTAAGGTATAAGGATTAATGAAATAAATAGTTGGATTACGGTTTTCTTTTGTTTTTCCTACCCCGTCTTCGGAGCAGCCTGTCTTTATCAGTTCATATCTCTGATTTTGGACGATAAAAAAAAATCCTGAGGAAAATTCTAAACAACAGTAGACTGCAATCACAAGAGGATGCAAGCTAAGCTTTGGCATTCCCTACCTTACCTTATCTTAAGGGGGGTAGTCAAGAGGAAGAATTGGTAAGATGAAGTAGCATACGTTCGAGTTCATACAGTGAAATCAGTCTTGCAATGAGCGTGGTGGTACACAAGGATGTAAGAGAGAACTCGGAGTTTCAATGAGTTTTGGTTAGAAGTTCAAGAAAAGTTTATCCAAGACCAACAAGATGTTGATAAAGTTTCTAGAAGAAGCTTTTAAGCTTTTTTTTTTTTGGATCAAGAGACCTCAAACCAAGTGTTTAAAGGAGTCCAAGAGGTCAAAGTAAAGCCTAAGTATTAGCTTTGATAGATCGGGACAAAAGTTTTGTATCTACAATAATGCATCTTGTGAAGGTGTGGGATGTGTCCATATACAAGAAGAAAAGTAGTGTCTTGCTTGTTAAGTCGACTAAAGAAGCGTGATGGGCCAATAAGCGAAAAAAGATGCTTGAGCCCGCCGATGAGGGGTAGCTAACAAGCTAACAACCCGAAACAAAAAGCAAAATGGGTGAAAATCGCTGAGCATCCGTGGAGAGCAAAATAAGTGAAAAAGATGCTT